>NMRB01003001.1:9216-29748 GCA_002633025.1 Notospermus geniculatus
CCCAAAAATGTTTGCAGAATAATTTCAGCTTTTCTTTCTTTCAGACTATGGCTGAGGTTCATCAGGCTGTGGCTGGATGACGTCCGTTTGCAAGGGGAAACTTTTCGGAGGTGCTGTCTGCCATGTCGCCAAATTCTGGCCAGAATCTGACCGATGGTGGAAGTTTGTGACTGATTGTAAGTAGCTCATGCTTGGCCTGTTTGCACAGAAGACCCAAAAGACTTTACCAGAGTCATTCCATCTGATCTCCTTTCTTTCAGAATATCGCTACGGTTCTTCCGGCTGTGTCTGAATTACGTCCGTTTGCAAGACTGTTTGAAGGTCCCGTCTGCCTTGTCGCCAAATTCTCACCAGATTCTGACTGATGGTAAGTGACATCTTCAGGCCTTGTTTCAACAGACGACCCATGGAATTTCATAAACATTGCCTCTACCTCCTTTATTTTCTTTCAGAATATGGTAACAGTGCTTATGTAGACTGAATGCCCTTCATTTGAATGTGAAATTGCCCAAGAAGGGTCTGCCATGTCGGCAACTTCAACCAGAATCTGACCAATGGTAAGTGCCTCCACCTGGCCTTATTTGAAATTGAACTGACGACCCGAAAAACCTGGCACACGGTCATCCTCTGTTCTTTTCTTCCAGAACGTGGTTTCGGTTCTCTCTGCGACTGTTCGAATGCGGACATGAAAATGAAGCTGTCGCAAGACGCTTCTGCCAAGTTGCCAACTGCCGAACAGCATCAACCGACGGTACGTAGCTTCATTGTCTGCTTGTAAAGTACGCCCATGAAAGTTCCAACAACTCTGCAATGTACTATTTTGCTTTCCAGCGACGAAAAGGGCGACGATCATTCCTTGTTGCTGAGCTGCAGACGTCCTTCAAGGAAGAGATTCACAATTGGGTCTGTTTTGATGCTGATCATCAAGGTTTCGGTTTCGCCATGTGGACGATTCTTACGGGAGTCTACGGCAGTCCAAAGAATTTCTTTATTGATTGGTGTGCATGCTCTGTGAAGAGCTTTCGAAATGGATGGCGTCGGATTTCTGTTGACGAAGGATTTTCTCAATTATAACGCTGATATCAACGTTTCGGTTTCTTCATGTGCATTCTTACCGGAGACTGTATTCACGTGCATTCTCCAGTGAATAGCTTTCGAAATGGAGATGGCGTCGGATTTCTGTTGGAAGAAGGATTTTCAAGAAGGCCATATTACAAATCATGGAAAAAGGAGGATACTTTTCACGTACATTGTAAGTAGAATTTTTTTATTTGGGTGTGGGTGGGCCGATGATGAGAGAGTGTCCTATTCGGGTCTTGTTTAGAGTCCATGACGTCATACATTTTATGAAGACGGGACCTCCGTCAGTGAGGTAGACTGGTTCCCAATCTCGCCGCTAGGGCGCATACCGTGATCAGTGTCGTCGTCCCTCTGTTGTCACTTGATCAGCTGATTTGCAGCCGAAAGAAAACGTGCTGATTGGTTGAATCGGATGCGTTCTGGCAACGTTTTAGCTGACCACGTGATAATGGACGGCAGGTCAAGAGACCACCAATCAAAGCACAAGCCGCAGCGGTGAGGTCCCTAACCAAACAATCAATGAGACTGCAGGTGTAGTGTCAATGAATGTACCCATGAACCAGTGTCCGGCGTACAAAGGGTTATATTGTATCATAAAGGAATCAACCATAAAGGTTCAACTGACAAATTTAGCATTTTATAAATGTGGACAATATGCCTTTAAAACCCAACAGATTTGCATTCTGACGTTTCCATGTGATAGGCAAGACCCTTCTGCACATTCACTGCAAATTTTGTTGAATTCCGACTAGTTGATCTTATGATACAAAAGGTCTGAATTAATGAGAACCCCACGAACGATGTGTGTTCAGGGTCATCGGTGTACATTTGAATAGGCTGACGTACATTTGTACATGGAACACTAATTGTGCTGAAAATAGCTCAGTTATCGTCAGAAATGGAATTAAAAGCATCATGTTGGCAGGTTCATGTACCTCTTCACCACAAAAAAAAGTTGAAGCTCGTGCCTATTACGTAAAGCCAAAATTCAGGCAGTGAGAGACATCTGGTGGCAACAAAGGAAGTGTCTCCCTCAGTAAGCTCATCGTTCGCAGTTAAACCTTTATGGTTGATTCCTTTATGATTGTATCCTGAATGTTGCTTTTTATCACTATGCGGCGATAATTCCGTACAACACAATAGGGTAGGACACTGATTTATGGGGACAGTGAATTACGTTACACCTGTTGGCGGCGCTCTCGACATGCCAAAAGCCGCGAAATAACTCGAGATCTCGCCGGATACCACGAGATCCCGCGAGATGTTACGAGATCTCGGCCGCCATGATGGGCGGCCATGATGATTGCATGCATAAACCAGACGACTATGCAATTCCTTAAGGGGAAAAAGGAATAGACTCTGAGAAGTTTTTACCCTGCTTTCGTCTATCTGCCTTCATTTTTAGTTTTTCTCAGCTTTTGAAACCTTCGCGAGACCTCACGAGATCTCGTCAGCCATGATGGATTTTTATGAGTCTTACAAACGAAGGACTTTGATCTATGGTTCCTTCGTTTTTTTGCTTTTGTGATCATTCCCAATCACACTTCAGTTGGATTACTTTGTCAACATTGTATATCCATGGCCAAGAAGTTTTTAGAAATTGGTTACGCAATCATTTGTCTGATGATAATGGTGTTTGACTTTGATGACCTTTCTGACTTATCTTTTTTATTTTTTTTATTTTTATTTTTGTAATCTTTTTATTTTTCTATAATTTTTTTTATTTTTTCGTCATTTTGCTTCTAATTTTATACTTCATGACTTAATTAATCTGAGATTTGTCTTGCATTGCAGATGATGTTGATTGCTGGTGCCAGTTGTCTCAGTGGATGCTACATTCGTCGTCTGCTACACCAGAACTCATCATCACCGTTTCTCGTCACCTGTCCTCGTCAATCGGAACGTTTCTTCACGTGATCGTTGCTGGTGTTCGTATCGTGTTGTCGGTACTCGTCTGTCGGAACGTTTGCTTACGTCATTGATGACGCTGTTCGTCTCTGCACTCGAACTCATCGGAACGACTCCTCAAGTGATCAGTGACGTTTCATCTTCAGTGCTCGTTAAAAACTCTTATGTCGGGACTTTGTCGTCCACGATAGTGACTGCAACTTTGACCAGTGTTCGGCGTTAACTCAAGTCTGGACTCTCACTCTTGGCAAGTACATGTACTTCACAACTACGAAGTCTTTTATTCTAAATAAATGTACACTGCAGATACATGTTAGTAATTAGTTCTAGATTTTTCTAATCACAATCTCCGATTGGTAGTGTCGGAATAATGCGTAGGCTAAACAAAGTTAGAGGTCCATGCTTGAGTGAAGGCAAAACTTAGCAAGTTACATTTTGGTCAAATTTGATTTGATACCATTTTTAGAGTGACTTGGTTTGGTTTCGTCTTCTAAAGCATATTTCACAGAACTGAAAAAAATGACTTGCTAGGTTTTGTCTTAACAGTCCAGCATGACTACCCCAATCTTCTACAAAGTTGTGATCGTGGATTCTAAAGTTTCTAAGTTCAGCGTTCTCTTTTCTCTGTGGACATTGTAGGCAGAATCTCACAAGAAAGTTACAACACTCCACAGAGTAAAGAAAACTTCAAAACTTAGAAGTTGTTTGTTGGACTTCATCTAGAAACTTGTTATGGACTTAATGTTTTCTGTCCAAACGAGATCCATTGTAGCATACTTTTGTTTTTTGAATGTTTTGAATAAATCCTGATAAAAGTGAAAGCTGTCTTTATTGTCCCAAATGTTGCACTGCATGGAGGAGTTATACTGTCAGTATAATTCCTCCGTGCACTGACGCAGTCCACATCTCTGGGACACCCTGTAGAGGCTAGAAGCATTATGTGGTCTCTACAGGGTGTCCCAGACACGGACTGCGTCAGTGCCCCCTAGTGGCCGAATACGGAACTACGAACGGGCCATCCTGGGGCAAAAAGCGCCCCTAGCGTGCAAGCGAGGAACTAAAAACGGGCTGGAAGCCCGGGTGAAATCGAACCACGAACAGCGCCCCTAGCGGCCGAATAAGGAACTACGGACAGCCCATCCTGGGGCAAAAAGGCGCCCCTAGCGGGCGAGCGAGGAACTAAAAACGGGCTGGGAGCCCTCCAGGAACGCCACAGGGGACCACCCGGCACACAGACGCAAAAAAGACGAAAAATCAGTAAAAAGTCTATTTCCTCTAGGTTTCGAACCTCTCACCCTCCAGCCCTCTTGCTTGGTAGCCCAGCTCTCTATCCACTGAGCCACCGAGGGCTTCACACTGGTATAGGTATGGATGTTCCTCTTATAGTCTCCCACGTAAATTTTTACCTAAAAAATGCCATTAAAGTCATCAAGGGGTTGACTCAGGCCTTCCGATCGGATGAGCTCGCCTCTGAAATTTTTCAATTTTCGGTCGACCTCAGACTCACGAACTCTGACGATCAACTGGGCAGGTCGATCACTTCCATCAAACTCATTTCGCCAACTTGGCACTTTGATATTTTGAAGCCGCGTTTTGCTTCCAAGTTCGATCAACTTTCCCGGACTGTCTTTTTGAATCCTTCCACCTTCATCCCGCGCACGCTGGACTCGGACTCTGTTCAAGTATGACGACTGCGTTTCTGGTTGACGACTGTCGACCAGTCACTTTGACCAGTCACTTTGACATCCATGACAATCTGCGTATCTTTAAATGGCGCGCATCCAATCAGACGGCGCCATTTCTTTGATCGCAATCGCCTCCATCCTGCTCGATCATTGGTCCAATTAGATTGGTCCCGATCTCACTGCTTTGGCTTATCAGTTTAAGCCCGAGCGGTGAGATATCGAGCCCGTCGCGATCTCACTGCTTTGGCTTATCAGTATAAGCCCGAGCGTTGAGATCTGGAACCTATATGTTTTTGGCGACTGGACCAGTTCCCGATCGCTGCGCTTGGGCTAATGAACTTAACCCTAGCGCTGCTATTGGAACCTGTCAGTCGTGACATGTCGTGTGTCTTCGTGGTGACAGGGCTCACCACGATGACGAATGATTAGAAAAAGACGTGGATTGTTTTTATGATAACTTACCAGTGTTTATTACATTTATCATTACATACATATATCGAAAATGAATGCGCTGACTGATACAATGACTTTTTTACAGTTAGACTGATTCCCGTCTTTGCCGGTGGGGCTACTCTCGGGTCCGTTCCTCAACAAAATGGCGGTCTGTGCCTGTCTTAGGGTTGTGAGCACTGATATGGCATGGCCGGACTTGAGTGGTTTTAGCACTAACATCATAGTGGCATGGACGTGCGTTTTACACTCGTCTGGTGCAATCTGCCAAAGAGTGCTAAAACCACGCAAGTCCAGTTTTAGCACTAACATGGCACTCGCGTGGTTTTAGCACTAACATGGCACTTGCGTGGTTTTAACACTAACATGGCACTTGCATGCTTTTAGCACTAACATGGCACTTGCGTGCTTTTAGCACTAACATGGCACTTGCGTGCTTTTAGCACTAACATGGCATAGACTTGTGGTTTACACTGTCTTGATTCCAATTCGGTGACTTAATGTCCGATTCGGTCCGATCCTGTCAGATTTGGCCCGATCCGGTGTTCTTACGAACCCTAGGATGGGCCATCTTTGGGGAGCCAAAACACATCTTTCACACTATCACATACATAAAACCATAAGCAAAACAGACGTGTCAACCATTCAAAGAAGGATGAGACCGTGTCAACTTGGAGAAAAGGGCATAGCTGGCTGTTGGCTATTTCTGTTCTGGCGGGGGGCAGCCCCTCATAACTACTTTTGCCATTTTTCGACCAAAATCTGTATGAAAAATACATTATTCGGTGACATCTTGGGGCATTTCCCCCACCCCTGTTTTTGTGCCTGTACATGGAAGCATTTTTTCTACCACTGATGGTTAGCAGTACATGTATATAGTAATCTGCCCTTTCGGCATCCAATGGCATGGCTATAAACATGATAAACATGGCATGAAGAATGGTGTTTTTCTTCCCCGAGCTAAATCCCCTCAGCCAAAAGCCAGATACCCGTGTTGACACGGCCTAACAGAGGGATAACCCATAAACACATCACCGCCCTCAAAAGCAAAAGGCAGAAATCAGTGGGGTACAGTCGACTGAAGCAGCTGATAATCTTCAATCACTCTTAAGTTTACTCGGTGCTACATGACCGAACTATACTTCAATCAAACATCTTCCTGTTGATAGAAAGTTTGGATGTGTGCTGCTTTTTACAAACATTGAGGGCGGCAATATCGTGATCTACACATGAACAGAGAGATGGCCCTTGAACACATCACTACTTGTAGGCGACGTCTGTAGACTTAATAACAATGAGCGAGATGGAGATCCTTGTGATGAACGTGAAGATCTTTATTATGAAAATAAAGTCAGATGATAATTTCACAACATCATGACATCCGAGTTCGTTTCTTGGTACAGCTTGGTAACCTCTATGAACATGACGAAACATCAGGTGAACCTCACACAACTTGGGACTCTCACATAGATGAACCTCTGCAGTTAGATGAACCTCAGGAATCTCGGGAATCTCATTCAGCTTCATTGCAAGGATGCGGACAGACCGCCTACAGGTATCCTAAAAGAGACAAATTACACAATATTCAAACACTACTGCTCATACTGAACTGAAGACGAAAAAGTGTCTCTGTCCTGGACCTGGTTGTGACAAACGCTACACACTGCTGCCACCTATGCTTTCAACACGAAACTAAACAGGCTGTCCTGTCAACTTGCTCAACCAAAAGTAGGCCTAGGTGCCTTATTAACCGGCACCAACAAACAGAAATTACTGCCATGCTGGCTCTATACATCTTGTTTAACAAACTCACCAAGTTCCTACTAATAAAAGCTATCCTCGGTGGGATTTATAAGCATGAAAAGATAGGAACATATTCATTTACAAAACGAAATATCAACGCAAAATTGTTGTGTGTTTGCCAACCACGAGGAACCCAGGGCCAATTCCGAGACGGCCGAGGATTGCACCGAAGACAACTCAAGGCCGCAAAATACCGGCGGCAACACTACTCACAAAGGTAAAAGTAAAAGGCAATCACTTTCCTCAGTGGGGAGATGGTTGAGTAAAGTATAGCTACATGTAATCTCGTGACTACAGCATACTCGGTGCTACATTCATGATTGAGCTACTTCAATGAACCATATCTTCCTCTTGATGGCAAGTTGAGATATGTGTGCTGCCTTTTACTCTGACGGTGCTGCCTTTACCATTGGAGGGCTGACAAAATTATGATGTACAAAAGAAGAACAGAGGGATGACCCCTCAACACATCACTGCCCTAAGATGGCACCACTCCTTGTGGGGACATGGCTGTTGAAGTAGGAGCTCATCGCTACACTATAGTGTATTTCGTGCATGATAGAGCTAATACTTCAGTCAACCATGTCAACCGTCTTCCTGATGATGACAAGTTGAAGTTTACATGTACCCTTTGCTGCCTTCACTGGAGGGCAGACCATGGTGATCAGCAGTGTTCTAGCCTGGGCACGTTCACAGGGTGGTACAACCCTGTTCAAAATTCAGAGGTCATTTTACCACCCTGTTTAGTTTTACCAGCATGTTTAATTTTTACCACCCTGTTTGAAAATGTAACTTGCAATGCATTTTCTATTACACCACCCTGTTTGAATTTCACTCCCACCCTGTTTGAAAATCCATTGGAAAATGCAGTCATCCCATCCTGCTTGGAAAAATTTCTGACCAGAACACTGTGATCTACACATGAACAGAGGGATGACCCTTGAACACATCACTGTGCTCTACACATGAACAGAGGGATGACCCTCGAACACATCACTGCCCTCAAAGGCAAAGGTAGACTCTTTATCAGTGGAGACATGGTTGATTAGTAGTACATTTAGTAGCTTATCTCCACATTACAGCATGTGTGCAGATACTGTACATGATTTAGGTGTTACCATACTTCAGTAAACCATCTCCCTGTTGATGGCAAGTTGAGACGTGTGCTGCCTTTTACTACCATTGAAGGGCAGACTATAGGCCTATATCGTGATCTACACATGAACGGAGAGACGAGCCTTGAACACACTACTCACAAAGGTAAAACACTACCTTCTCACAAAGGTAAAACACTACTCACAAAGGTAAAACACTACTCACAAAGGCAAAACACTACTCACAAAGGTAAAACACTACTCACAAAGGTAAAACACTACTCACAAAGGTAAAAGGCAGTCACCTCTCTCAGTGGAGACATGGTCAATTGAAGTACAGTGTAGCCTCGATATAATCAACATCATGGGATCCAGTGGAAATGTTCATCATTTTATATTAAGGCTACCCTGTAGTAGGTAATCTCCACATAACAGTAATGAGTATACCGGGCCGGTATACTCGTTGGACATGATAGAGTATTTCAATCAACCATCTCCATACTGATAGCACTGCGTGCTGCCTTTTAGTATGGTACTAACTAACCGCACAGGAGAGCAGATCACACAAAGATGACTTCGAAAAACTCTAATCAGAGAAAAAGTGGCGTTATTCAGCCAAAAGAGGGCTGTCGGATGCAAAATCATGGGCATGTACCCGGTACTCTGTATTAATGACAAAATGCTAACCCTTAAGGTCAATTTCTAATTAGCGTTTCCCAACAAGATTACCGGTACCAGTGAATTGGCACAATCAACACACCAAATCTTTTGCTAAATCATCGAAGGGGTTCTCGGAACCCTGTGAACTGCACCGCTTACCACTGCAAAACATGGCGGAATCCACCGTAGTGGAAACGGGCCTTAACCCTGCTGACCATTCCCCTTACATTCCTCAGCCAATCGGAATAATTTTTAGTGAGTAACAAGTGCCCTGATTGGTTCCCAAGTTTTTGCATTCGCCAATGGGGTAAAAGGAGAGGAGAGGAAGTAAACGATTTGTTGGAGGGAGTAACATAGGGGTACGTATCTGTGAAATCTCAATCACAATAGAATAGTCCTTAGCAGCAATCACAATAGAATAGTCCTTAGCAGCAATCAACTGGAATAGTCCTTAGCAGCAATCACTGTGGAATAGTCCTTAGCAACAATCACAGTAGAATAGAATAGTCCTTTTAGCAGCAATCACAGTGGAACATGTGGAATAGTCCTTAGCAGCAATCACAGAGGAATAGTCCTTAGCAGCAATCACAGAGGAATAGTCCTTAGTAGCAATCACAGTGGAATAGTCCTTAGCAGCAATCACTGTGGAATAGTCCTTAGCAGCAATGTGCAGTCCAAGCAGATGACACTACATCAAAGTTTGTTTATCATTTCGAAGTCAGTAACGTTCCTGAATTGTGTATCAAAGCACCATCCTAAAACGTTTTTCCAATGTGTTGCTGACTCAAAAACGAAGATGACCGTACGTCGTTACAGTCATTTGTTTGGAAGTCACATGGTTCAGTACCGGTAGCATTCACGTGAGTAAATGTAAATGTGAGAAAACACATTCTTTTCCAACCATGCAGTTGGAAAATATTCAAGTGAGTAATGTTCTGGAATTGCATATCAGAGCACCGTCCTGAAACGTGTTCATAGCAGAACGCTGTCGTCAAACATGAGATGGCAGTCTGTCATCATAGCCATTTTGTTTGAAAGTCACATGGTCTCCAAGCTGTCACATAGCCCCCGAAGCGATCACATTCTAGCCGAGGGTGGATAAAGGGACTAGTACTTTCACATGTGGTTTCCAAGTTGTCTGAAGTTCTGTCCACAGATGTGTTCGGCCCATGGCATGAACGTGGAAACTTTGGCAGTTAAAGACAGAACATGCTGAAAAAGAAATGGAAATTTTGAGTTCAACGGTTTCATGAGATAGAAAATAGGAGGGCCTAGGTCTATTCAGTTGGTTCGAACCTTGGTTATCAAATGTCTTTGAAGGTTAGACTCGATCAGCACATGGAGGTAGAAATAATTTCTACCTCCATGATCAGCTATCCAAAATAGAAGTACAAAAAACGACACACAAAATGATAGTACATAACGTTGTCTCCAAATCTTCCAAATTTTCGGGGTCTTCCTCAGGCACTTACTAGTTGAGATATTAACAGAATTGAAGACGTGACTCAAACTTCTGTGATCTTTCGACCCCAACTGGGGTCTTCCTCAGGCACTTTCTAGTTGAGATATTAACAGAAGTGAAGAAGTGAATCAGCTTATGTTATCTCAACTAGAAAGTGCCTGAGGAAGACCCCGGTTGGGGTCGAAAATTTGCAAGATTCCATGACCAGCATGGCAGCAACCGGTAGCACAGGCTGAGACTGAGAAATAACATAAAGAAACAAGACACTCTTTATCACACACCTTCTGCACGAAATCTTCAATGAAGTTCACGTCATAATCCGCCATTCCGTAATTTGTGTTTTTGTAATTTGTGTTATTGTTGTTCCAGCTCCATCTGCAAGTAGAAAACGTGCCAAGACAAGATTAAAGTGCAGACGTCGTGAGTGTTCGTAGAAACTGATCGTTGGGGCTGGTTGAGAAGGGTGACGCAGAGTTGCTGGGACTGCAAACACTGCCTCATTGATGTGCCGGAAAAAAACATGTTATTTTCCAACCATGCAGTTGGAAAATTATGAAAATATCAGTAGAGTACCTGTCAACACCGAGTTTCTGTGTTCTACCTTTGGTTGGGTCAATTCTGCATGAGAGAGGTCGACTTACCGGTACTCTTGATACCACAGGTTTTCTCCAGCTGTACTTGGGGCCCAGCTAACAATTTAGGATTCAAAGACCAACGACTGGAGTCTGATGACGACATTACCTGAGCCATGGTTCTCCACAAACACACACATCAAAATAAAAACACCACCACAAATAAATTCTACTGATATCATTTATTCATCTATTTTAAAACTAATATATATCTCAGGCAGCATTCGAAAAGAAAATAACATGCACACTGTCCAATGAGACCTCACCGAAGTAGAAAACAATGTGCTTCAAGGCCAAATCAGTGAAAAGTAGCATTATGTGTCGAACCACTAAGAAATGGACTTTGAGCTCTGTGTTTTGCTGAGGCTGACTGAGCTCATATTGCGAGAAAATAGTGAGGTTTTGCACATCTGATGAAATACATAGTATGAAATTCAACTTCATTTTCTGGACCAAATGTATTTCTGGAGATGGTTGGTACTGCAAATGTCACTGCTGCCAGTGCGTCTTTCAGCATAACAATTAAGACCGAGAGAGTTATGGTAAATCTTGAATTTTTAAATTTCCACTTCTTATATAAACACGAAGTCGAAACAAGAGATAAATTTCAAACTTTAAAAAACACCGTAACTCTATCGGTCTTAGTCAAATGCTAAAAGACACTCTTAGGCTGCCTTTACATAGAAGTATACGGTATACGAAAACGCTGGTGAAAAATGGATCCATGGCCGTGAATCCATTTGAAGCCTTTGTTAACCGGCATTTTCGTATACCGTATACATGTACTTCTATGTAAAGGAAGGCTTACACACACAGCAGGCGATATTTGTGGTACCAACCATCACCTGAAATACCGTAGATCGTGGAAATAAGTCCAATTTCGTGTTTTGTACTTCGTGTTTCGTCAGGTTTGTGAAAACGAAATAATGATTCCAACAAGCTGATATCATCAACGGAACGTCTTCCAGCAGGACTCTGATCCACCGAACTAGGAAAGTTTTAGTAAGCAGGGTTCGTACACTACCCCCAGACCTAAAATTCCAGGACTTTTCAAGGAATTCCAGGGCCAAATATCCTGAAATTCCAGGACTATTTTGCCAATATTCAAGTTCTTACCAGGCCTCAATCATTGGCCTAATATACCGAGTAAATATCATGACATCACTAACCCAGACAATTCTACAAGTAAGTAGGGATTTCTCTGCCATTATACAGTATTTTGGGGGCGAGAATAGGGGCCAATGACTCAACGAGTTTGAGCGCATATATAAAAAGAAAATGCGGGGGGTCTGGGGGTCCTCCCCCAGAAAATTTTGGATTCTATGAAAGCCACAAGGGCAAAATTCAAGGACTTTTCCAGGACTTCTTGGGTAAATCATGATTTTTCAAGGTTTTCCAGACCTGGAAAGGGGATACCTCAAAATTCCAGGTTTTCAAGGATTTCAAGGTAGAGTACGAACCCTGAGTAAGAAGTACAATAAATAGCTATAGTTAATCCGTTGTCTAGCGAAAGCACATAGGTTCACAGAGTAATATAAAAAAAAGTTTCGAGGAAGATGTAGATCTATTTTTTCTTCTTATCTGACAAACCAGCTCCAGCATTGAATTTGAAGAAAATAATGTCACCATCGTTCACGACATATTCCTTCCCCTTCTGGTGGTATTTTCCTGCCGCCTGGAATTGAGTCGGATACACGCATTACATCTCAGGCATATACCGGTAAATAGAATTTGCCAGAGCAGTCTTGGCAAGAATGGGATAATTTACTGCTGTCGGAGGCCACTGCCAGTTCGTGGCCCTCGGATGTCATGGAATTCAACCACAAGAAGAGGAAATACAAATGTACAATACAATAGAAAATGTAGAACCCGTAATTTTTTGCCAACTTACCTTGACAGCATTTTCTGAGCCATACTCTGCAAAGTCTTCATACTTCATGACCTCAGCCATGATGAAGCCTTTCTCAAAGTCTGTGTGGATTCGCCCTGCTGCCTGTGGAGCTTTAGTTCCTTTCTGCAGAATAGAAATATCAACATCAGAATGGACTACTACCAAGTTTAATTAACTAACTGGAGAGGTCTGGATGGACTGAACAGGAGAGGCAGTGTATTTGTATTTGTATTTTGACCTCTGTGACCTTGAAAAGTAGGTCAAATCAAAAACCCGTTATATATGTTACGTATCCTCATTAGATACACCCATGACAAAAATTTGGAGACGATCCAATCGTTAATTCAGGAGTTATTGTACTTCTTGTGTTTTTGGTTTTGGCCACCTGGAGACCAAGCGAAGAACTGAATCGGACCGAAACTTGGTGTCATAGGTCATCTGATGTAGGGGTATATATGTACCAAGTTTCAGATCAATAGCTCCAGCGGTTACAAAACATGCCCTGCTAACGGACGACGACAGACGACAACGGACGCTGCACCACGACAAAAGCTCACGGGTGAGCTAAAAATCACAGTTTCACTTACTTGGATGGTCCAAGCTTTCACCTCGTCTTTTCCAGTTGTGAAGAAGTATTCAAGTTGTAGAGATTTGTAACCAGTCTTGATGATTTTCTCTAGGGCGCTGTAGAAAAGAGCAACAAGAATATGCTTGAATTGAAGACAAAGACAATATTACCCTTGAATACAACAAAATTCCACTTGAAGACAACAATATTGCGCTCGAATACAACAAAATTCCTCTTGTGAAGACAGCAATATTACACTCGAATATAACAAAATTCCACTTGAAGATAACAATATTACACTTGAATACAACAAAATTCCACTTGAAGACAACAATATTATACCCGAATACAACAAAATTCCACCAGATGACAACAATATTCCACCAGAAAACAACATTATACCCCGATGCAACAAAATTCCACCCGAAGGGAAAAAAATTTTGGCCTCCAATCCTCCGATCGAATACACCCAAAGACAACAATATTACAACAGAATACAACAAACTTTCACCAGACTCAACCATTTGTATTTGTACCTATTTCATTTTTCCGTCAGGGCGGACACTATAGCATTACTGGTGCTGGTAAGTACGGAGGAGGCCATCACAAGCTAATCAAACTCAACCATGGGTCCCAGGGCAACAACACTGAAAACTTACCACTGGCATTTGTGTTCATCCAAGAATGCCTTTCTTTCTTCCTCCGTCATGTCCATGACCTTCAACTCCATCACTCCGCTGAACGGAATGAGAGGTGCACCGGGGTCATTTGCATCAATCCATTCTTTGATTTTTATTAACCTGAAAGAGACATGCAAGTTGAAACATGTTCTCCAAATACAGCTCATGGATGTGGATGTGAGGGGTAAACTGTACTGTTCTGAAAACATTCTTTGAGCAGAGGCTGTCAACAGGCAATTCCTCATGAGTCCAATGACAGAAATGACAGCCAACAGTTTTCTAGGTTATTAAGTTCCAGTTTTCTGTGGTTGAGTTGCCAATTTTCAGCCAATTCCTGCGACAAAATGCTAGTGTGAAGCAGCCCTTTAAAGCTGACGTGAACGAACAAAAAGCCCCCATGCGACGAGCAAGAGAATTGCAAACGCCCTGCAAACACCTCAAACGAAGGCTCAGAACATGATACACCCCACGACGCCAGGAGGGCGCCACCTTATTTGCCTTCAGGCAACAGAGCTGTCAACATCTCCAGATACCTCTTACACTACTCAAAGAAAAAAAATTGAAGTCATTTAGACGGGATTCGAACCGTCGACCTTCTGATTCGTAATCCACCACTCTATCCACTCGGTCAACGAGCCAACTGACAGGGACATGATTTATGTTTGTCATAGACGTATATAGTAGGCCTTCGACGTACGTTATAATGCTACCAATAAGAGAACACATGTGAAGTCTTCCAACAAGTTCGGTGGCCGAATGGGGAAGACGGCGGAACAGAGATAACAAGGCGCGGGTTCGATTCCCAGCTGGGTCAAACTTTTTTCTTTGAAAAAAGTGTTCAGCAGGAGCTCACCATAGGATGTTGCATGGTTCCTGCGGCTTTTTGGTGACCAAAATTAAGGCTTTTTTAAGGCTTTTTAAGGCCAAAATTTAAGGCCAAGTTGTCAGGAGTTTTCATGTACACTTGCGGTAAATATTAACTGAGGAGAATGTCGTAAAGAACACATAAATGGTTTAGCTCAGCCTGAAGGTTAGCGCTGAGGGCGGGATCTCAACTTTCACGAGCGGGCGGTTTTCAACTGATGATTAAAAACGTCGTTAGGAAGGGGAAACGGTTTAATGAAATTTCAAAACTGAAGGTACATCAAATTTAAGGCCTTTTTAAGGCCACTGAGTGAAAAAAATCCAAATTTAAGGCTTTTTAAGGCCTTAATTTTGAAAAACAAAAATTCCTGACTTTTAATGCTTTTTAAGGATCCGCGGGAGCCCTGTGTTGACACCTCGAAAGCTCGATGACAAATAAGGTGGCGCCCTCCTGACCTCGTGGGGCCTATCATGTTCTGAGCCTTCGTTTGAGGTATTTGCAGGGCGTTTGCAATTCTCTTGCTCGCCGCATGAGGGCTTTTTGTTCGTTCACGTCAGCTTTAATCAAGCATTACGTCAACCAGAACGAAACCACTGCCGACAAAGGACACTTCAATCATAGGTCCGTATTTTAGAATGTAAAGGAGTTCCTCCAGGCTATTTTTCTCCTGTTTGAGAACAATAGCCTTGAGGAACTCCTTTACATTGAGGAGCATTCTAAAATACCGGCCATAATGTTCATGGTGGAGGCTAAACTGAGGCTGGTTAGTCGTACGTTTTTAAAATGATGAAGGAGAGTTTGGGTGGCTGCCCAATGGTGGGCCAGAATAGTTCTCTTTGAGCCTTACCATTTATTTTTCTTCCTCAAGTAATCTTTCTCTGACAGATTCACCAGATAGATCATAGGTTTTGATGTCAGGAACAAATGTTGATTTAGCACCTCAATCTGTAAAATAAATCATATCACTCTTATACTCAGAGAGTATTAAATCATATCACTTTAATACTCAGAGAATAAATCACAGCTTGAGTGGTGATAGAATATCGGTACCTAAACAAGTCTTAGACCAAATAACAACAACAATCGACAGCAACGGAGACAAACATTACCTCCTTTGTATCCCAATGTTGAAATCGGACATGTTTTCCATCTTCTAGGAGGGCTTGTACCTTTTTTAAACAGTCCTGTAGAGGAAACAAAACATTGTCAGTCCTGATATTTTTGCTTGGTATGTCCATCATATGTTACAGCATCAGCGCACAGCAGGACATGTGTTTTTTCAATTGTTGGATTTGCTCTGTGTCAGGCTTTGAAATACATATAGTACATGCAGGGATGGGATACATTTGTGTCAAACGGACTTCAGCAACTAACATACATGGGAAATCTTTCAACCGTCTCTGAAACTTGACCATCAGAGGGTCACAAATTATACACACGAAGAGGTACTGACGACAACTTACATATTCTGGCTTTCGCTTTTTATCACCGCCACGGAGGACATTTTTCTCAAAGTGATCAACTTTACCGTTGACATATTCTAAGTCTTTCAGGCGTAATTCATCTAAAATGGTTTCCAAGTCTCGCACCGGGTTCACTTCACCGTCAACATGTGTGACATCAGTATCTTCAAATGCCCCTGAAAATGAAAGAGGGAACAAAATTTGGATCAAGATTCCTTGATACTAATGTCTCTTATCTGAAACTCTGCGGCCCTGATTTTCCTGCATTTCTCACATCAACTTTTCTTGTGAGATTGTTTCAACTTACGAGTCATATGGAAGAGTGCATCACAAGCTCTGATGTGGGACAAGAAGGCGTTTCCAAGACCTTGACCTTCTGATGCTCCTTTCACCAATCCAGCAATGTCAACAACATTTAGAAACGCTGGCACTTTACTGAAATAAAATGTGGAAAATAATTCCAAATATCGGTATCATATCAGCCATGGTTTTGCGAATTGCCTTCTACATAGAGGAGCAAGGCCTACCATATCTTGTTGTGTCCGCATTTCATATTGTTGCGTTTGGGTGTAGGCTAGGCCTACTGGTAGGTAGGCCTAGGCCTGATACTGTTAATTCAATTTTGTTGTCCTTGGTACTCAAGTTTAGTACTGTTGTCTTCAGGGGTAGTTTTATCGTAATATTGTTGTCTTCAAGAGGAATTTTGTTGTATTCGACTGCAATATTGTTGTTTTCAAGTGGAATTTTGTTGTACAATGTAATTGTATTGCCTGTAATACTGTTTTCAAGTGGAATTTTCTGGTAATTGTGACCCACTTTGGCAAAAGCAGACACATGTCACTCTTAGCTTGGCAGGTTGAGACCAAATGTTTGTCAGTTTCAGTATTGTCTGTCTATTATGAAATCTGAAACGATCTATTTCTTCCATTCTCTCCTGGTGTCATCTTAGTTCATTGAGGCTCACCTTCTAAGCGACATGTGACTCTATTTTGCCACAGCGGCTCACAGTTGAGTGCATTTTATTGATGTCTTCAGGTGGAATTTCATCGTATTCGAGTACCGGTAATGTAACATTGTTGTTTTCAACTGGAATTTTGTCGTATTCGTGTGCAATTTTGTTGTTTTTAAGTGGAATGTTGTTGTAATTGAGTGTAATATAGTTGTCTTCAGGTGGAATTTTGTTATTTTTGAGGGTAATATTGGCAACAATATCTAGAGCTGCTTCCTCTGATTTTTTGCGAACAACGTTAAAGCTGTACTCACCTGGCAGGAGACCAAAATTTGACAAGGAAATCATATCGAGCATCTGGGACTGGCACTTTACCTGAAAGACAATTGCAAATTCAGTTTTTATGACAACTCATAGCATCTCTCAGGCTCACTGATTACACTGTCCCATTTCACCCTTCGCCACCAATGGTTAGGTTTAGGCATAGAGAAATCAAGCATAAAGGTTCAACTTGCATATTTAACATTTTATAAATTTGGACAGTATCCCTTTAAAGCTCAACAGATTTGCTTTCTGACTCTTTCACATGACAGGCAAGACCCTTCTGCATGTTTTCTGCAAATTTTGTTGAATTCCGATAAGCTGATCTTATGATACAAAAGGACCGAATTAATGAGAACCCCACGAACGATGTGAGCGCAGGGTCATCTCTGTATATTTGAATAGGCTAACGTGCATTTGCACATGGATCGTTCACTAATTGTGCTGAAAATTGCTCTGTTATCCTCAGAAATGGAATTCAAGGCATCAAGTTGACAGATTCATGTACCCCTTCACCACAAAAAAAGTTGAAGCCCGTGCCTATACGTAAAGCCAAAATTCAGGCAATGAGAGACATCTGGTGGCAGCACATGAAGTGTATCCCTCAGTAAGCTCATCGTTCGCAGTTAAACCTTTATGGTTGATTCCTTTATGGTTTAGGGTTATGGTAAACTGTAAAGTTTGTGTTGTGGCGCAAATTTGCAAAAGGCAAAATGGGAAACTGGGGGAAACAACATTACGTCAAGGCACTGCGAGCGATGTGACCAAATTTTCTTTTTTCTAAAGTTTTTTTCCATTTATTTCTGGCATGGAAACCACCTTTTCTGTTGGCTGCATATGTAGAACTCTCTGAAAATCAAGTGAATTTTGCAGGTAATTTCACTTCAGTCGAAGTACTTACTCTCATTCGGATCGATGGTACAGAAAGGGAAGTTCTCAGCAGATGCTTGGCTCTTGGTAAGCACATTAAAAAATGTGGATTTTCTGAAATATGAGGCAAAAGTCAAGTACGAATTTCTGCTCTATAGTGTAAAGAAATGAAGTAGACACACCGGGATTTGAACTGGAGATACTCATGTCTACCACCTGAGCTAGCCACTAATTTTAATGAGATATGTCCTGCTAAGTAGAAACATGGTTACTTTATTACAATAGAAATGAGTCCATCTCGATTTTTCAGAGGAATCATCATTCAAGTAAGTCAACTTAGTAAGTGTTACTAATATTGTTGTTTTCAGGTGGAATTTTGTTGTATTTCATTTGAGTGGAATATTGTTGTTTTCAAGTGGACAAAAGGACATAAAATTATTCAAAATTAAACTTTACCCAACATTTGGCAATCCAACAATTCCGCATTTAAGATTTGTGCCGATACGGCCTATCAATGGAGTCTTCTCGACAACCTCTCCCTTCTTTTTTGGCGGCATCACTGGTGACAGACAACTTGAATCAGAAGATCAGGACAAGGTGGATCTGCAGACTTCTGGAAAAGATATGAAGCTTAGGCGACACTTATTTTATTCGTTGGTTTACGGATCCGCCGCACTTGTTTTTTCCCAATTTTGGAAAATACAAATAATCGAAAAATGGCATTATTTTTTGCCACCGCCCACAAACTGATTATCCAATGAATAAAAATAAAAAAATTATAAGAAAAACGCTTTATTATTTTACCGCCGACATGCTGGACGACCCTTGCCTTACGAAAACAGCGTTTGTAACATTCATTCCCATTCCCATACATTGAGTGTCATGAAGTGCCCCAAAGTGTCATGAATTTTATATTTTTGTACACTTTCATTATTTTTATAGCCGCTTGTTACATGTACATGTTTTGACAAATCTAATACAAATAATCAAATAATTACAATTATTTTTATTTTCCGCCCTCCAGTCAGGGGTTTCCCAGGGGAAAAATCCGTAAACCAACAAATATAATAAGTGTGGCCTTATGGGTCGTAAAATTTAGTTATTCTCTCTCTGATCAGGTGACGGCTTAGACCTAAATCTTGTAATTGCACAATCTAGGTCTAGTTAATATTCATCATTCAAGTAAGTCAACTTAGTAAGTGTTACTAATATTGTTGTTTTCAGGTGGAATTATTTGAGTGGAATATTGTTGTTTTCAAGTGGAAAATTCATATTTTGTTGTAGACCCAGGTAGTCCGAGTGCCCGAGACTACCGGTACCAGAAATCGCGTCGGACAACCAAAGTGCACCAGGTCGGTAGTCCGTCGGGCTACCATGAAAATCCGAATATTCTAATTCCTTTATTAAACTAAAACAGGCAGGACTACCAAAAATGTTGCAGGACTACCAAAGGCGGAAAGAGTGGTTGTCCTGCGGACTACCATGCCAAATTCCTTAAGACATGAGACCTAATATTGTTGTTTTCAAAAGTGGAATTTATTCGTGAGCAAATATTGCATGTTTTCAAGTCACCATGCACTTGTCGACTTGATTTGAAATCAACCCATTAGGGGCCTAGGCTAGGTAGCTAGGCCTACTGAGTACCGTAGGCCCTACTCACTTTTGAAGAGAAGTGGAATTCCGGTCCTACTAAATTGAGACAACAAGCGTCAAGTTGAGACAACTACCCCATAAAGTTGCGTCAACAACGGTCTTTATATGTATTTTGGCAATTAATTATGAGAAAACTCAATTCAGGTATCTTCTGAGTGTTTGAATGCATTTGGAACAGGGCCATTGAAGATATCGATCATCAGGCCCTAGGAGACTTGCACGGTTAGCGATGGTATTATCGCTGACCCCATGCGACAGACTGGAGGAGACTTGCACGGTTAGCGATGGTATTATCGCTGACCTCATGCGACAGACTGGAAGAGACTTGCACGGTTAGCGATGGTATTATCGCTGACCTCATGCGACAGACTGAAGGAGACTTGCACGGTTAGCGATGCCGTGGTATTATCGCTGACCTCATGCGACAGACTGGAGGAGACTTGCACGGTTAGCGATGGTATTATCGCTGACCTCATGCGACAGACTGGAGGAGACTTG
>NMRB01003001.1:31643-80025 GCA_002633025.1 Notospermus geniculatus
CAGCTAGCCTAACTTTGCGGCACGAGCCCGAGGCAGGCCTAGGCCTAATTCAATGAATTTTACTTCCAAACAGCTAATTTAATTCGGCAGATTCCAAGCCGTCATATTTCTCCAACCCATTTAATTGCTCTTTAGCTGTTTTACTCGTTTTCATTTCTTACAATTCACAGATTTATTCACGAAACCAAGCAGAATTTCACCATCTTCGGCAGAAACGTGTAATTCTTGTTCCGGCGCTACTGCGCCTGCGTCTAACTACTCTTATCAATGCGCCATCTATACGGTAGCAATGGAACTAAAGTTTCCTTCTACCTCGCCCGGCTGCGCCATCTCTACGGTGGTAATGGAACTGAAATTCCTTTTTCTGATGAACATGATGAAGCAGACATGGTCAGCCCATCTACAAAAAGACCCGTTTCGAAAAATTACGCGTGTTTTCTTTGTTCACATAATGGGAATTTTTTTTCACAGATGTTAAACTAAAATTCCCCTGTACCAAGTTGGAATGAATTCTGCGCAGTTGTGGCGAAAATACCCAAAGCATAGGCCTACCACAGAACAATGGATTTGTCAGTGATTAGGCCTACATAACCAGCTGGTGGATGTTATCAGGATGTTAAACAATGTAACATAGCCCTAGCTTTACCACTGTACCAAGTTGGAATGAATTCTGGGCAGTTGTGGCGAAAATACCCCAGGCATACTGCAGAATGGATTACTGTACCATCAGTGATTACATAACCAGCTATAAGTGGATGCTATCAGGATCACAGCCATGGCACTCCCTAAAAACTACCACCTACCACCTACCCACCTACCCACCTACCACCTTTTTCCAGGCATGCTGTCATTGGGTTTCCCCCACCTGGAAAAAAAGTCCCGAGGGGTCACTCCCCATAAAGTGACGTGTTGCACATCAGTGTACCGGTACTCCACTTTTTTCATAAGCCCCTTTCAGCTGGTAACAGCAATTTTGAATCCCCACCCCTTTTGGCTGGGTACTTTTCAGTCCCCACCCCCTATTAAGCTGGGTACTCTGCAATCCCCACCCCTAATGGCTGGGTCATTTGAGAGACGTTTTAAAGGGCTTTTTGCAGGACACATGGACCACACTAGGCAGGGGAGGGCTTAAGGCGGGGGAAATTGTCTTTTTATGTATTCCCGTGGGCTTTCTGCGGGGTTATGGGTGAAATAGGGGGGCTTATTTGACCCAGCGCGGGTCCCGCCGATGCGGCTCGAAAAACACCCCTTTACCCGCAATTTTTGGTACACTGATGTGCAACACACTTTATGGGGAGTGATCCCCCCGGGAAAAAAGTGGTAGGTGGGTAGGTGGGTAGGTGGTAGGTGGTAGGTGCTTTTAGAGAGTGCCCACAGCCATAGCAATCCATTACCACTGTACCAAGTTGGAATGAATTCTGCGCAGCTATTGTGAAAATATCCCAAGCATACCATTCTCAGGATGAAGCATACCGCAGAACATCTTATGTTCCGCCCCTTTTCTATTTCAACTCATTTTTAATAGTCAAAAATGAGTTTTTCCACCCAAAACAACATTTTTTGCCATGTTTTTTTCTGAGGGTTTATTTATGCATACATAGTCCAAAACGTGCGAAGTTGTAAAAAAGGTAGGCCTTCAGACTTCGGCAGGAAACGTGGACAGAAGCAACTGACTTGTGCTGCCACCTGAGCTAAGCAGAAGTCACTACGTACCGGTACTGGTGATACATAGTTTCATGTTGCGGCCAGGTGGGCTATCGTACCCACATGTGATTACATAACGTGCTGGGGGATGCTATCAGGATACAGCCTAAGCATTACCACTGTACCAAGTTGGAATGAATTCTTTATGAGACGAGGAAAATATATTTAAAAAAAAGAAAAAGAAGGAAAGAATCATTACTAAACGGGAATCGAACCCACGACCTCATGGGTTATGGTCCTCTCGTCCTACACACTGCCCCAAAGCAAACCCCGCAACCTGTCAGTGTCGCTGAATAGAAATTAGCTTACTTGACTTGACCGAAACTGGCTGGTGGTAAAATCCGAACACTCCGACTCAATCTGCAAATTGAGTGAGAAATTGGCCATCTCTCCGCCTTCATTGTTGACATGAGGTGGAAAATGACTGTTGGGTGTGGATCCTCACTGAAACTCTCCCAATTTTGGTATATAGGCCCTAAGCCAATGACCACAGTAGGCCTACTAACTATTGTTGTCTATTCATCTACCGACGGCCCAGTCTCGGGCTCGAGTTCAGGTTTCTGTTTTATCATAAGCGGATCTCTGACCTGCATTTGCATACGGAAAGTTACACTCGGCAATTTCCGATTGTCGTCGGCGCGATCAACGCTCCGGCTGGTTCTATGAATTCCCATTGTGTGATGCAGATTGAGGGTGAGAGGTCAGACTCATTATCGACCAATGGAAGCGTTTGTTATTGTTTACATTTAGCGATCAGAAAGAACAGAGCACGTTTTGTGGTCTTTTTTGAAGAGTAATGTCTTATGAAGTGGAAAGGATACTTTAGATTTACATTTGGGATCCAGTTTAGTGGGCGTCCTTTCTGTAATCTGTACTAGTAAGTGCCAGAGGAAGATCCCAGTTGGGGGTCGAAAAACATTACACCGGCTGAATAAGGCATTAACTATCAGTTCTTCTAGAAATCGAAAGATGTCGCTAATGTCTGTTCCCTCACGTTCATCCAAGACCACTGCATGGCGAGTGCCTAATCGTGGGAACCAATCAGAACACCTGTTACTTACTAAGGAGTAGAATGATTGGCTGATGGGAAAGGTGATTGTTGGGTCAGCCTTATATCTTAACACAGAGGACACACGATTAGGCACTCGGCAGGTCTATTTTTATTTATTTTAAATTCGTGGGTAAATTCTTCATTAAAACATACATATAGATAAAACATCCCTTAAAACATTTCAAGATACAGAATAGCACAAAATTGACACACAAAATGATAATAAGCAAGAAGTCAATCTCCAGAATTCACGAATTTTCGACCCCAGCCGGGGTCTTTTTCAAGTGGAACTTTACAATCTGAAACTGATTGTAAAGTTCCACTTGAAAAAGACCCCGGCTGGGGTCGAAAATTCGTGAATTCTGGAGATTGACTTCTTACTTATTATCCTTAAAACATTTCACATATACATTTAGATATCACAGAATTGAAAAAACATACATCTACAATGTACAATGTAAAACATTTAGCATTGGATAAACCGATAAAATGGATAGACCGATAAATTTAAATTTATATGAATTTTATTTATATTAATTTTATTAATTTTAATATTAATTTTAATTTTATTTATATTAAATTTAAATTTACATGTATATTTCCTTAAATTGGATAGACCGATAAAATTTGCGAAGAAAAACCCACAGGGAGAAGACGGTAGGCCGAAGCCTTTAAAATTGTCCCTCCCAAGGAGTCTGGGTAGCTCGACACTGCCACTACCGCAGACCACTATGACAACAGTCTACATTGGTCTGCAGTCGTGGCAGCGACAGAAGCTAACCAGACTACACATACTCCTAAAACCATTTTCTAAAAGCTTAACCTTGAATACAATTTGTTCTTAAAACAAGATAAAGACTGTGTCGCTCTTATGTCATGGGGAAGTCTCCAAAGGCTGTGAATTTCTATTTATAGGTGAGATGAGGAGTTTATCAGATGGGCAGGTATATTTCATTAATTAACAATTCGAGTTAATTACATAAAAACCAGTGGCGGGTCAATTTCATTTGGATTAAGTTCACGCGCCCAATATGAGGTAATTGGACGAGATACAGGTTAAAGATCATCAGGTTTTTTTATGCGCTAATGGCGCGAACGATTTATATTGAAAAAGGGGTGGAGAAGGGGCTATAACTCACTTTTTGCGGGCTGGATTGTAAGCTGGCGCGGAAGCCCTGGTAATTTTATCAAATCACGGCTGACTGCACCTTTAAACCTGATGAAATGAATGTCTTAATTAATTATCTCTAAAACTGGTGGCACGGATGGGGGCTGCCCGTTTCAATCTGGTATGACCCGTCCAAAATAAACTGTACACGTTTCTAAGCTAACAGGGATAATTATGAAAAGTAATAAGCGCGATAATCGCCATTTTATAACACGGAAGGAGGATCGGTAGGCCATTAAGAGAGTTATCGGGGGTGGGGTGTTTCCACTCCGATGGTCAAGCGCCTTGAAAATGCGCAAGATTTAGACCCGAGAAAGGGAGGCGCTCTGCCTCTTCCAGCCCGTAACAAAGAACGCCACCGGTTTAAGACCGGAAGAATAATTCTATGAACAATTTCCACGGTGATATGCAGTTATTCTTACACATGAGGCCATGCATCATTTTGAAGGCACCAAAACCCAGGCAGCGTCACCCAGGCGAGATAATTCGAAGACAATACATCGAACACCGGTCCGCTACTGAGTTGATAAAATCCGCGTTCGACTTTCATGAGATTTTCTCATCCGTCGTCTTGGGGCAGATGTTTATTGCAGGATCGGGCCGGCGTTGTGGATGTGACGCCCGTCGCAGGAGCATTCTCTCACTGATATTTTTAGGCTACGGTTTCTTTTTGTGAGCCAGATCTCATGTATATTTTGACTCCAAAGAAGAAAGCACAAAAATTGACACACAAAGTGGTAAATATCAAGAAGTCAACTTCCAGGACTTAGCAAATTTTCGACCCCAACCGGGGTCTTCTTTAGGCTGGCACTTTTCCACACTAGATTTCAGAAAAGACTGTTGACTTCTTGATATTTACCTATATTTTGACTCCCACACCGCACGGAGGCAAGGGTGTTATCCGGTTCAGCTAATAAGGCCTCTGACCTAAAGGAGACAGACACTTTGACGTGATGCTGATCTATCCCTAGCGAAACTCTGCACTGTGGCCGTAGCCCTTCATTATTTCAAGATGCACAGTCAGAACAGCGATCATTCATGAATGACAAAGATGTCCGTGTCCAATGCGTTTTTAGTTCAGGAAACTGTTGACAGTCGGCGCTAGTCTCTGCGTCCTAGCTTCAACCAACACAGCTCGTTTCTTGTACACGACCACGGTCGTAGTCAACTTCTTAACTTACTGATGGAGCGAAGATGCATCCTCCCACAGCAGGAGTTTTACCTCGCGCCTCTTCATCTACTTATTTGTGTGAGAGCGTAGAAGAGCGAGACCAAAGCCCTGCTGTGGGAGGATGCGAAGATGGGGCACAGTCATGCTTCAACAAGACTGCTTTCAGAGTCAAGTTTCTTATGTTTCTTGCACTTGTAATCTTGTTGTCTTCAAGAAAAATATTGTTGTCTTCAAGAATAATATTGTTGTCTTCAAGAATAATATTGTTGTCTTCAACTGTAATCTTGTTGTCTTCAAGAGTAATATTTTGTCTTCAAGAATGATCTTGTGGTCTTCAAGAGTAACCTCGTTGTCTTCTAGAGTAAAGGCGCTGCTCCACGTGACAGTTTTCTGTCGAAAGTTTGCTGTCAGATAGTAACTGTCCAAAGACTATCCCGTGGAAGTTGTTCAGCTAGTTGTCTTCAAGTGTAATATACTTGTTGTTTTTTTGAGTAATCTTGCTGTCTTCAAGAATAATCTTGTTGTCTTTAAGAGAAATGTTTTGTCTTCAAGTGTAATCTTGTTATATTCAAGTAGAGTAATTTTGTTGTCTTCAAGAGTAATCTTGTTGTCTTTAAAGTAATCTTGTTGTCTTCAAGAGTAATCTTGTTGTCTTCCTGCATATTGTTGTCTTCCATCAGGAAGCAAGGCCAATCTGGTCCCGCGAGATTTCATTCGAGACTTGTATTTTATGAATGAAATCTCTGGAACATTTGGCTGACATCTTGGATGCACCAACCTCATGTAAACACGTACAATTAGATATCTTTAATGTAATGATGAGGTCCGATAATTAAGGGTGAATTACTGTGGGAGTTACATATTGGGAATATAAGCTGTATTAAAACACAAGAGGCCAAAAAACAAGTTAGAGAACTACGTTTTCTGGGCGTAGTTGCTCACCGTGTTGTGCGGCAAAACCAAGGAGACGGTGTAAACAACCTAATCCATCGACTGTGACACCGGCATGACCAACAAAACGGGTGCCGAGGAAAGTCAAAGGAATAGATTTAATGGCGATTTGCTCACGTTTTGCAACAGTTTCTGATGCTGATCGCTCCCTCCTCGTGCTCCTGATGTGCAAGATGCTTGGTTGGTCTGTTGCCAAGGACGTGAAGTAGTTCGAATGATTCGTAGTAGTACACGGGGCATTGCAAAAATGCGGAGTTCCCGAGCACTGGCACAGCGCAAGGCATTGTTGCGTCAATGACGTCATCAACATGTCAGCCAAATATATCAGAGTCCGAACGACGTCATAACGTCAGGCAATGAACGTCGACTCGGGTCTGTTTCAGAGTGCNGAAGAGCGAGACCAAAGGCTGGCTGTGGGAGGATGCGAAGATGGGGCACAGTGCTCCAATAAGACTGTGTTCAGAGTCAAGTTTCGTAATGTTTCTTGCACTTGTAATCTTGTTGTCTTCAAGAAAAATATTGTTGTCTTCAAGAGTAATCTTGTTGTCTTCAAGAATAATCTTGTTGTCTTCAAGAATAATCTTGTTGTCTTCAAGAAAAATATTGTTGTCTTCAAGAAAATATTGTTGTCTTCAAGAATAATATTGTTGTCTTCAACTGTAATCTTGTTGTCTTCAAGAGTAATATTTTGTCTTCAAGAATGATCTTGTCGTCTTCAAGAGTAACCTCGTTGTCTTCTAGAGTAAAGGCGCTGCTCCACGTGACAGTTTTCTGTCGAAAGTTTGCTGTCAGATAGTAACTGTCCAAAGACTATCCCGTGGAAGTTGTTCAGCTAGTTGTCTTCAAGTGTAATATACTTGTTGTTTTCTTGAGTAATCTTGCTGTCTTCAAGAATAATCTTGTTGTCTTTTTTTTAATGTTTTGTCTTCAAGTGTAATCTTGTTGTATTCAAGTTAGATAATTTTGTTGTCTTCAAGAGTAATCTTGTTGTCTTCCTGCATATTGTTGTCTTCCATCAGGAAGCAAGGCGTGTTGGTGAAGCTCGTAGCACACATGCAGAAATCTCAGTATTAAGACCATCTCTGCAGCCATGTCTGTGAGCGAAATCCTATGTGTGCTATCTCTGAGTTTTATGTCTCACCGACATTAATTTGTATGTCTGCTGCCAGCTTAACGGTGCTTGCGTCTTGAAGCAACTCGACGGATCCGTCGCAGATCAAAAAACCACCACGCGCAGGTCGACGTTTCAGCGATTGAGAGGAACTCGGCGCAACTCGCAGTTACCTCGAACAGCAGGCGCAGGTCGACGGATCTGAGTGGAACTGGAGACAAGTCAGCGAAAAGTACATGTAGAACACGGGCAACTCGAAACAACTCGCGGCAATTAGCGGATCCGGCAGTTGCTCGGAGGCGCAAGTGCGCTCAGGTCGACAAAATCGGCAACTGATCAGTCACTCCGAGTTGCTTCCATCGCCGGAAACCTTGTTGCCGCGAGTTGCTTCAAGATGCAATGTCAACCTGCAAGCACCTTTAAAGCCCCACTGTATTGAATTTGAAAAGCACAAATCATCGCCACGATTCTCGACGTCAGTGCACGACGTCAGTGTAGTGTAAAATGTACAACGCTCCATCTGAATACATTAGAGCTCTCCCTGCAGTTTTTTCTAATGTGTGCTGAAACTAGGCCTTGATTCTCTGAAGTAGGTATCACTATCAGGCAAGCATTTTGGGGACCTTTACGAGGCTATGAGACCTCTATGTGCACTCTCCTAACATTTTGAAAATATCGTAAAATGCAATACAGTGGGGCTTTAAGTGACACTCACTGACGATTAAGATCGTGTTCTGATTATGCCTATGGCGTTACATTCACACAATCTGCGTGACTTATGTCCAACAGATCGTCACAGTTACTGATAAACGAATATTTACACCTTATAATTTTCGAGTACAAATTGCATGAATCAACGGTCGGATTTTCAAAGGACCGCTTCAAAATTGTATGGTACATCTTCACAACTTTCTCCTATCTTTAACTATGTGACGGATATGGCCATTAAAACTGCTTGTTACATTATTAATTGGTTGAATTGGATTGTCCCTGAATGTCCTCCGAGTCGGCGACAGACTGGCGACAGTGGGAAAAAGGCATTGTCCAGGAAGTGCCCGCGATTGTCCAAGGTGCAGACGGGAGATGTGTGGAATTTAAGTGAAGATGCGCTGACTCCGGCGCCCCGTTGACAGCAATAATTCACCCTAATCCGCGATTGACATCATTAGCACTTTCGTCTGAAACCTGGCCTGGAAAAGGCCGTAAAACAGAACAGAGGAGGCCCTCCAACTTTGTGGAGTTTGTTTACTGAACGCTTTCCAGTCGTGTTCAGCCCGCCCCGAACTGCCCCTTCGCACTCACCGTGCATTATCAGGCCAGGCCGTCAGTCTTCAAGGCGCTATCCTTTTGTTGAAGATCCTATTAAAATCTTTAAGTTTTCATGTCAGACCATTGAGGCTTCCGTTTCACGGAACATTCCCTAAATGTGCGCCATTGATGTAAAGATCATGACGCACCGCTGGAGATATTTGATGTCATTGTGCGGGATGACCCTAATTTGCATAATAAACATCGCAAAGCGCATGCACAGAATATCAACAGGTTATTCGCAGATACTCTCGCCTCCAGGAGCGCCTTATCTTTACAGGATGCATCAAACTACACCACAAAGAGAGCGAAGAGAAGAATGGGACGAGGCTACCGGTTAGGTCGCTTTATACAACTACATTTTGTACACAGAAAGAAAAATAGGAAGAATCGCAGTTTTTGTCCGATTTTCAATGTGAAGTCCCCACTGTCTTCGCTTAGGTACATCATGCTGCGTCACACAAACAACCGGCTAGGAATGCCTTGGACTACCCCTCTTGACAAGTTTTGTACAAACCATTCTGGGCCACGACTATTACTTCATACAAAGATGCCTCTTGATTTCTGAAGTCTGAATGGATGGTATTCTGTGCCGTCCTTAGAGGCATGTTAACGCTGAGATATTTGAATGGGACGCTCTTAATAGTGACACCTCTGGGTGTCTGTAAACTGCTCAACCCCCACCGCGATATGCCTCAATCATTTTGTGAATAGCCTGACAAAGACGAGTGTTCTCATATCATGGTACGACAACTGTAGATTCCAATTGATGGGCGTTCCCTTTAGAATATTCCTCACATTCACACATACTTGAACAAGCAATGGGACAACAATTAAGATTTTATCAAGCATTTCTTAAACACTTCGCACCCGGGAGCTGTTAGCACCACAAACGATTTTACCTAGACTCATGATCGTTTACTGATAAAATCTAAACCGGCAAGTGAACTAATATACACCAATTTAAAATTATATTGATTTCACACTCCGCTTTCTGAAGCTTAAAAGCGAGTATTTCGCGAAATGGGTCGCCGAATACAACGTTTCTTTCATGTGTCAATCTTTTTAGTTGCTCCATAATGATCGATCGATCAGTTGGTAATGATTTTGAAGAATATACCAACTAAATAATAAGCCTCAATTGACAGATTAAAATCCAGTCCACGAAAAGCTGTAAGGCCTATAAGGTCAACTTCATACGATACCAGCGTGAATTTCTTGACAGCAAGTAGTTCCCAATCTCACCGGTAGGATTGAAGGTTGCTTGTATCAACGGACATGAAAGTAGCAGAGATAGGTAGGACCATAAAGGAATCAAACAAAAAGGTTCAACTTACAAATTTAGCATTTCATAGTGGACAGTATCCCTTTAAACTTCAACAGATTTTCATTCTGACTCTTTCATATGATAGGAAAGATCTTTCTGCAGTTTGGTGCACTTGAAATTTTGTTGAATTCTGACTTGTTGGTCTTATGATACACAGGACTGAATTAATGAGAACACCACGAACAATGATGTGACAGGGTCATCTGCGTACAATCTGAATCGACTAACGTGCATTTGCACATGCAACGCATGGTGCTGAAAATAGAATGGAATTCAAGGCATCAAGTTGACAAATTCGTGTAGGCTACCCCACCACTTCAAAAAGAGTCGAAGCTCCTACCTATTACCATAAAGACATAAGTCAAAATTCAGGCAATGAGAGACATCTGGTGGCAACACATGAAGTGTTTATGCTATCAGCTTATTGTTCAAAAGCTGCTACACCACCAACCACCTTCTGGCATCGCCTGGCCATCGCGACCGATTATAATATTGATGACGCGTACCGTTGTTAGATAGCAATCAGGATGATTAAATCGCTAAAAGACGAATCGAGCCACGGAATCAACGAGCCATGATCTCGTGAAATCAGATCGTTCGAAACTATCGCTGAGGAATCGGATACTACATGCGTGACGAGCGTTCGGCTGTCCGCCATCTTGCGTTTGGCAACAATCGGCAGTAATTGACTGGCGTATTGTTACAAATCAGGCAAATTAAATGTAATTAACTTGATAACTGAAAGAGGGATTGTCCGCCTGTCGTTGGACATTTTTCTGTGGAAAAATCCGTGAATTTTCACACTGCAATCAAAACGTTCTGTGACAATAAAAGAAATAGTGGACACATTCACAAGTTGTTAGTACTGTATTTCTTTACGTTGAATCACATGGATTGAGTCTTTAAAGCCCGCCGCACACGAGAGAAATTAGCTGAGCAAAATGTCATTCGAGGCATTTGACTCAGTCAAAAACCTCTCGTGTGCGGCGGATTTCTTGCGAGTTTTTTGCCTCGCGTCATATTCAACGTGTTTGATATTTTTTGGCTAGCGAGGAAAAAAACTCAGCGTGTGCGGCGGGACTGAGTCATTTGACTCGCGTCATTTTGCTACAGAGCATGCGTAGAAATCACATGACGGCATTTCATGGCACGTCGCCGTGACGTGACGGTACGTCACCGTGGAAGTATACCGTCCAAAATCCTCCGCCGCACACGAGAGGTTTTTGACTGCGTCAAAATGCTCGAATGACATTTTGCTCAGCTAATTTCTCTCGTGTGCGGCGGGCTTAAGCGACTCCTGTAGGCAGCTTCCTGCCGACTTTACACAAGCAAGCTTCGTCTTTCGAGTGACTAAAACTTGATATTAAACGGGTCATTGTAATGGCATTACCGGCAAATAAAGGGTTAATATGTATACATGTACTAGTACATGTAATATTGAAAATTGCTTACTTTCCGCACTTGATATTATAGTAAGGTGGTCATAATCAGAAAATCTGAAGTCGATCGCTTTGGCCGTTTCGTCAGATTCGTGAACAGAGTGAAAAATTGCTAGAAAAAAGAAAAAAAAAAGGAAAATAAAGGGTTAATTTGTATAATTAGGAAAATTCCTTTCTTTCCGCCATAGATATGAGAAAGATGAACGTAATCTGAAAATTTGAAGTCGATCCCTTCGGCTGTTTGGTCAGATTCGTGAACAGAATTGAAAAGAGAATGTCTAAGAAAACCTTCTTAACTTCATCAAAATTCGCTTCAAAATCACCGAAATCTTTGAACTAATGAGAATTCATTTCTTTCCCCACTAGATATGAGTAAGATGAACACAGCAGGAAAGTTTGAAGTCGATCCCTTCGGCCGTTTGGTCAGATTCGTGAACAGAATTGAAAACAGAATGTCGAGTAACGAAAACCTCGACTACAAACTTGCTCAAAATTCCTTCAAAAATTCCTTCAAAATCACTGAAATCTTCAAAATAATGAAAACCCCTTTCTTTCCCCACGAGATATTAATAAGATGAACATATCTGGAGAACTTGAAGTCGATCCGTTTGGCCGTTTGTTCAGATTCGTGAACAGAATGAAAAACTGCGAGAAGAAAGAACTCAATTTTTGCGCCTCAGCCACAGTGCTTCTTCAAAAGATGTCTCTTCAGACTGCACTTGGCAATGCACAGGCATGACACTACAAATCTCAGTTGACGTGAAGATCATGTCAAGGCCCGCGGGTTGTTGCCAAGAAGAAACGATCTCCAAGGGACCTCATGGTCCTGGGCACGGCCAGTCTCAGCGAGTCGCAAAGGCCGAAGTGTCGAACAGTCTTACAACATCTAAAATAACTGCACAAAAAGTCACGTATTTTTTCCATCGCAAAAATACTTGCAAAAACTCTCTAACCGCAAACAGAATTTCTTTGTCCAATGAGACAGGGAGGCAGGATGGAGGCCAGCTAGGTCAATCGTTCCGCCACATTTTAACATTCAGCCAGACCCGTAACAGAGTTCATCTGGGCTTCCGTCACGCAAGCCCCAGGAACCCCATCGTTCGACCCGAATGAGTCCCATCTCTTGCTTTCAATGAGTAGTTTTATATCCATCAATGCTGGACGGAAAGCAATCCAGGAAAGGTCCTACCGTATAATTATACGAAAAAACAGAACTTTTGATATTATTGTGTTTTACTAAGAACAGGTTATTGACATCAAAGCATGGCTTCTACGATCATAACCCACTTTGTACAATGCGACAAAATGGTTCAATTCTCATAGCGTTATAAGAACGATTATACCGTATTTATCTGTAGAAATTCTCTCATTTCCTGAGTCGCATTTCACGAAGTGTGAATTCCTTCGTTATTCTCCCTATAACAATGTGGCAAAGAAAACTATTCGTGATAATTTTATTGACAGAATTGGAGTGAGAAATTCTATAACCCGTGAAACGTTTGTGTCAAAGGGACAAGACAAACGTTTGCAGTCTATATGGTCAGTATGAAGGACAGTGTGGATGAATAGTATTGTTCTTTATCACTAAGGTCAGAGACATCACCATTTTAAGGGAGACTCCATTCATTGTGTAAAATTTCGAATTTTTGAAATATCGTTAATACATTCAAATTGATATCTGCAACATGTCACATTGCATGTAATATTGCAATGGACGTTAATGGTGGATTTAATTGGGGACATTTTATGGTATTTCCCGCGGTGGTCAGAAAGTCAAGTCCATCAAGAATCAAATCCAAGTAAAATGAATTCTGTTGCAATTTATTTTTCTCGGTCAAATTGCAACAGCCAACCGCCCGAATGACGTCGGACTTGTCAATTTCATTGTGTTTGTCCGACCGAGCATTTGTCCTGTCTCACATTCCACAATGTGGTTACTCAGTAATATTTAGTTGTTATCTAATGTCTGTTCGACCTTTGCTGGTAAAAATAGAAACCGGGCAGTATGCTCTTTGACTGGACAAGATACATGTAGAGAGCCAACTTGCGCGAGAAAGCTCTCACGTGGAACAGCGTCTTAAGCTAGGAATCCAACATTGATTTTCAAGCTGATTTTGCTTTGCGACTTGCTTTGCAACTGGGCACTCGATCGCCGTAGTGGACTCACTAGACGTGATTTCCACCAATGGCGAAGATGTGGTCAATTTCAGTCGGCAATCGGTCGGCGACCGATATCAGTTCCTTGCGATCGTATTCAATCGCAGGTAGCAGGTTGCAAAGCAAGTCGCAACGCAGAAAATCAGCAGTGGATTCCTAGCTTTACGGAGATGCTCATCTACGTGAGAGTTTCCTTGCGCGTTGAAGCCCGAGAGAGTCGGTGCAATCAACGCAGAACAAAATCCCTGTGAGAGTCAGCAGAATTGACCAGATCAGTAGCGGCATGTAGTAGGCCATTAATCCACCGCTATGCAGAATAAACTGCCTGCCGTGGTACAGGAACGTGAGGCAAGGACATTTAGAGACCAATGAAGGATTTAACGTGATAGAGAAATGAAGATAAAGACTTTTTCAAACAGTATGGTAATGCTTCGGCTCCATTTCTAGATTAAACCATTCAGTGTGAATGAACCTACGAGATGTTCAGGAAACTGAAGTGCTCTGTGCTGCATTCGTCATGTACGTGAAATCACAGGAGCGTGGTTAGAAAAGGCACGGAACGCTGCTGTATTTTGTAACGTCTCTCTTGGAAAATAATAGCGAGGTTTAGCACCTCTCCGACTCCGACTTCAACTACGAGAATGAATTGCAGTCCGCTATGGACATCCTTGATAAAAACAATTTGATAGACGTTTTCAGTTCGTCAAACACCACAAACTGAAGGCAGAAAAATTTGGCCTTACAAAACGGAAGTGTGGATAAATACATGTAATGAATATTGAAGTCGTAATCCTAGTCGTTACGACTTGAAACACGACTATAATATTTGCCATTTATGTGCACTTCCGATTACGAATCAAAATTATTCTGCCAGAAAGTATGGCATTTATTTGCAAACGTCTATCAAATCGTTTTTACCAAGGATGTCTACAGCGGACTGCAATTCATTCTCGTAGTTGTAGTCGGAGTCGGAGTCGGAAAGGTACTAAACCTCGCTATTGTCTCTTTGATGAAAGAAGACTACGGCTTTGTTTGTACTCCGTCCGGTTCTGCCATCACACGACCAATGACAACGCCAACACGAGACAAAGTTAAACAAAGTTTTGGGTTATAGTCTGATGTCAACAACGGTAGAGGTGTCATCCGACTTTACACTTTAACCCCAGTCTATCCTGAAATATTTCAGTAGAACTCAGATGAGCTGCTCATTCAGCGCTACAATCCGAGCATTTCCGACCGGTACCCATTTATACACCTGGGTGGAGAGAGGCCAGTGAGGCAAAGAGACTTGCCCAAAGTCTCACGCCCAGTGGGATTCGAACCTGGGACCCTCTGACCGCTAGTCGGAGACCCGAATCAATACACCACCGTGGCTCCCCAAGACTACGGCTTGGTTTGTACTCCGTCCGGTTCTGCCATCACACGACCAATGACAACGCTAACACGAGAGCAAGCAAATACTTCAGTCCACAATCGCCACTCGTGGCTTGAAAAGTAGCAGGAAGCATCGAAGCAGTACCTTTTGCGGAAATCAAGAATATCTCTGACAAGTAGCAGCATTAATGGGAAATAATGTGTCTCTGCTGACGTTTTCCTTAAGACTGTATAAAAATAGCGGCATCAACAGATCAAGAAACGATGTTTACATGTCTATTTTTGCTGATAACCGCCTTGCTGCAGCCTCAGTACAGAATACCGCAGTCAAATCGCAGCTCTAATGGAAAATCAAGTGTTTCTGCAGATCTGTTTCTGCTGAGGACTGCCAAGTAGCAGCAAAGAATGGATGCTATATACAGTGTATGTACAGTATACATCTTAGTTTGTTGACAACTGCTAAGCATGTAAGTCGCTGCACTGTAGGTAAATCAACCTACTGACATTCGGTCATATGATTAAAGACTAGTAAAGGCTTTTACTTGAAGTTTGCAATACAAATGCACTAGGCAATCCTGTACAAATCTGAAGTAAAAGCATTTGTTCATATAACCTATTCCTGTACATTCAAGTCGACTATTAAAGGGATATCAGTATCTGTCCACTGACATTCAAATCAGTGATGGGATATCAGAATCTGTCGGAAAAAATCACATTATTCCCAGACATGCCAGATCGTGTTATCTGCAATTGTGAAGAACGATTTTCCTCGGAGTGATCCCTCCCTGCCCAGGGTCGACAGGTTAGCAGCAACCAAGTAATCATTGCACAAGTATTCCAGATACCATAAGCCACAACAATTGAAGGCCACAAAAGGGCGGAAAGGGGCGTGAGGGGGGACAAAGGCCACGAACTGCATGATTTCTATGTCTGAAGTCATAACCCGCCCCGGGGCGACATGTCAAAGAAGGGCCCAGGTGACTGTTTGTGGGGTAAGAAAGGGGCTTTGTACCCTCGTAAGCGAGGGAGAAATATTTTGACATTTTTCCACGGTGCATTTTGATAAATGAGAAACTTATCTGATATAGCAGTGAAGTCCAGAGATTATGAATTCTTGCTTCAAATGCTGCTGTTTAAGCATCTAAGAAAGGGCTTAATTTATGTTTGAAAACCCTTAGGCAAACATAGCTATTAATCTTATCTGTTTATTCTTTACCCTTTTGAGTTCACTCTAACCATACTACTCATTCTGTACAGTGTGCTGTACAAATGTATAGCAGATATACGTAAGGTAAACTGGAATCGGTTATCTAATGAATTCCTTTCGTGTTTGTTGGCAGGGCATGCCCCGATGTTATCTGTTTTAATGTGTTCATCATCGGACCTACCAGCTGCAGAAAAATGGCATCGACGCATCTGAGAAGCAATATTTCATTAAAGGAGACAGAGTCTGCCCAGAGGGTCCCATAAATTTACTCTTTAGTAGCCCTTGCTCAAGATTTGCTCAATGCAACCAACGCGATCTTGGCCGTAGAGAACTGTTTGACTACCTCAAGGATGCTACACAAAGTAGAACTACATGTAGACGTGTATCAGTGCCTGACAAAAAAAATTATCCCTTGATTTGCCCCTGGAGGAATTATACTTGTCAAGTATAAATCGGCCAATTGCGGCCTTGTCGATATCGCAACAAGAAGGGACGTAGGCCCATGTGCATTCAGTGGGAAGTCAAGAATATCTCTGACTAGTAGCAGCAATGGAAAACCATGTTCGTTCACGACTGCAAAGTGGCAGGTGGGAAATCAAAAATTATCTCTGACTGTAGTGTATGTAGTAGCAGCAATGGAAAATCATTTGTCTCTGCTGACATCTGCAAAGTGGCAGTATTTAGTGGGAAATCAAGAATTATCTCTGACTCTAGCAGCAATTGCGGACCTTACTTTCTGTTCAACGGGCGAGTAAGATTCAAACGCATGTCACAGTCACGATTGATATTTTTGAGCATATGCGGTCCGAGCACTCCCGCCGAAGATTACCCACTTATCCACTTAGGAAAATGACCAATCCCCATGGGGGATGAAAACAATGGCAGGTACTGAACACTATAGAATCGCCAGGTTTCTTCCGTGCACCTTACCGCAAAAACACTCCGGTGATTTTCTCAACTTCTCCCGAGAATTCACGAGAAGAATACCGCGACGATTAGCGTTGCGTGTTCGGCGCTGATTTTCTTCACGCTTGCCATTTTCTAGCATTTGTTTAATTATTTCGCGCCGTTTCAAAGGCGGTGCTTGTCCCGAGCTGATCTTGACATAAAATTCGACAGATGCACTTTTGATAATGTTCCGAAGACAACCAGGCCGGGCGTATTGTGAAATCACAAGGTCGACTCCTTGTGTCGTCTGCTGAAAGGCGATTTTTGTATCTCATTATGCCATTGTGGTGTCATTGTGTGTACATGCACCGTGTAACAGGCATGGGTCAGGGCAGGCCATCAATCATTTTCTGAGAAGCAAGTCTCCCTAGTCAAGTTCAGCGTCGTTGGGATCAAGAAACTACAGAATTAATCACTGAAATGCACAGTTGGTCCTGGTCACTGAAATTGAAATTGAGAATGCGTAGTATACAACCGACCGTGAACCAAGCACAACCTGGACTAAAATCTTGTAAAAAAATAACAAATGGTAAAATGTGACGGTTACACCCATCTCGTGTTATTTTCAGAAATCTATGAACGGGATTAAGCAAGGATCTAAGCTTGGAACGAACACCTGGTACCAGTCAGTTCATACCAACAGCGTCTTAGAACCAGACCAAGGGGTAACAAAAAAACACTGGTTAAAAAATAGGGGTTTCACAATGAAAAATTAGGATAATACCCCTTGTGTTATTTTTTTGAAGAATTACTGCCCGCTTAAAGCTGCCTTATGGCTTTTAATAAAAAAATGCATCCCACACCTGGCCTCCGGTTACTTTATTTAATTTCAGAACAACGCCTCGACCAGATTTGGGCGGCACAATAAAAAATCGGCAGGGACTGGCAAAGTGTTAGAACCACAGGGTTCAACAAAAAAGCAACCAGATTTCACCAATTTACTTGTGTTCGTTACTTGTCAGTTCGCTGGGGGCTGGCCGCATGGCCAATGGCGCTCTGTTGGTAAAATTCTGGAGGGCAGAGTAAAATTAGGGCATCAAACTATGATTACTTCTTGGAATTGTTCCTAACAGATGCGTTGTTTGCTGTCATTTAAAGTGGGATTGATGAAGCCCTCATCCAGCGTGGACAGAAAAATAACACACTATTTGAGAAAAAAATGGGACAAGGATAGTTTTTCAGTCCAATTTGCCAGAAAAAACAATGAAACGTGAATTGCGGGTTGTCTTTCAAGCCTCATTGATTTACATGTACTTTATTCTTAGATCAGATTAGATTAATGCAGCCCTTATCCAATTTAGACGGCTAAATTACACAACGACCCCCTCAAAATGACATTGGCACGACGGACCACATAAAAACGCGTTTATGGGAGGTAATATTTTTTTGTTTATTACTGTGAAATTTCTGTATGAAATTGAAGATCAAAATTCTCGAAGTGACAATTTTGTTTACGACTGCAACCAAAAATAGATAAGCGAGTTTATCTATTTTTGCTGCAACGTAGCAGATTTGTGGGAAATCAGAATTATCTCTGACTGAAGTAGCAGCAAATCATGTGTGCAGCAGAGTAGCTTATTTTGGGAAATCAAGAATTACATGTATGTATCTCGGTTGGAAGTACACTGTAGCAGCATTAGTGGGAAATCAAGATTATCTCTGACTGAAGTAGCAGCAAATCATGCGCACAGCAGAGTAGCTTATTTTGGGAAATCAAGAATTATCTCGGTTGGAAGTAGCAGCATTAGTGGGAAATCAAGAATTATCTCGGTTGGAAGTAGCAGCATTAGTGGGAAATCAAGAATTATCTCGGTTGGAAGTAGCAGCATTAGTGGGAAATCAAGAATTATCTCGGTTGGAAGTAGCAGCATTAGTGGGAAATCAAGAATTATCTCTGACTGAAGTAGCAGCAATGGTAACTCATGTGTCTTCGCTGACGGACATCTTCTTCACGACTGCAAAGTAGCAGTCGGAAATCAGAAACTGCCACGACAAGGAGCAGCATTAATAGACAATCAGTCATTTCAGTTCACACATTGGTTAACGACTGCGAAGTAGCAGCACTGACGGAAAATCAGATGTTTCTGCAGAGACAGTGGCGGATCCAGGAGTTGCCGAACGGGGGGGGGGGCGTGGAATGGGCTGAGCGCCGAAGCCCCGGCGGCAGATGGGCTTCCCCCGGAAATTTTTTTGGTAAAAGTGCTGGAAACACGATTTCNCTGAGCTGGGCGGATCGGCAGGATTTCGCAAAGAGGGAGCGCCCTGTGCTAGAAACATTGAAGTCTGTGGTGAATTTCAATGATTTCCTCCACGGTCAATTTTTACAGATTTCTTGGCCGAAAGGGGAAGCGTGCGCCACGCCCCCCCCTTGGATCCGCGTCTGATTGTTTTATTTACAAATATGTATGCTACAATTCCAAAAGCTCTGCTCGAATCAATACAAGCAACTACGGACAATACTTTTGCAACGGGTTAATTTTTATTTATGGCTGAAAGAAATAAAAATCAATGCCCGATAAGACACGCCTAATTTTGGTGTTGGTTTGAATCTCCGATTTCAAAACGGATGATCCGATGCGCGTATTCGAAAACAGTTTGACGTATGATAGCTAAGATGAAAGTGTAGAGAAGATCTGAGAAAATAAAAATCGTTGTTTCGTGATATTTCTGAAACAATGGGCGCGACCTCTGCTGTTTCGAATTTTTGTTTTGCCTATGAAGTTGTGTTTTGTCTCGTGATGCTGTCCCCGCCACGCCCTTAGTCTTGGAACACCGCTGGCCGCGGTCAGTCGGCTTTGGTTACCCGAGGCAACTTGGCTAATAAAGGGGTCCGCCGATGATTTTATGAAGTAACTGTCCTTTTTTTCATGCTGGGATTTGAATAATACTCAGGTTTTGAAGAGACTGGGGATTAGAGGTTCTTGCGTCAGAAATTCCGGCGCAGATTGGGCGTCGTTGACGCAAAAATAATAAAGGGGTCAGTGAATTAATGAAGGGCTGTGTTATGAAGCCCCCTTGCTTGGCCTTGGGCTCCCTCCGCAGGACGGCTGCTGTCGAGCAAGGATTGACTGCGGGAGCGTCTGTGAGCCACGCCGGTCAGTTTGATCGGTTAGAACATCAAAATTATTTGGTACAAAGCGATTTCCAGGGCAGAAGTAGCGGGTTCAATTCCTACCTAGAACCATCTTTTCTATAATGGAGAAAATGATAGTTTTGGTTGCCATGGTATTTTCAACCGTTGCTCATCTTTCTTTTGTGAAGTTTCTGCATCATTTTTCAATTCCAAATTTACATGTATTTTATCTACGTTTACATGTAGTTTTAAGATTAGAATACACAAGATTTTAGCAACATCTAAAGTTTTAAAACTAGAATACACAAGATACCTAGTTTTAAAATTAGAATACACGATTTTAGCAACATCTTGTTTTAATATTAGAATAAAAAATATTTTAGCAACATCAAGTTTTAAAGTTAGAATACGCTCGATTTTAGCGACCACATCTACATGTAGTTTTAAAACTGGAATACACAAGTTTTTAGCAACATCTAGTTTTGATATTTGAATACACGAGATTTTTGAAACATGTACTAATAAGATTACCTAAAAACAGGTTGGGAAGCAAGTTATGTCATTACCGAAGATATCGGCTCATATTGTTTGATAGCAGGAGTACTTGAAGCTCGAAGAGGAGGCACAGCATGGTCAGACGACTGGGCACTGGGCCCTCAGGCCTACAGCTACCACAGTAAATGTCCATGAATATTAATGAAATCAGCAACTGTTTCAATGTGAGTGTGGACCATTCATTTCCTCGATGGGGTGCAGCGAAGAGGTTTTGGGGGGTGGGGGTGGGTGGAACTAAAATCGCCCCAAGTGTCCACGGCAAGCCTTGTCTTGGCACAACGGTCAGTCGTGCTCACAGCACGGAGTCAACTCAGTTTATACAGTACACTTTTCTGACCACGTGCTGTTTGTTGTCCCTGTCCTTGGTCAAAACCGTGGGCTGCATCACACCCCTGTAAAGTTTTAGGCACTGTCACACTGAGCTGGTTCTCAAAACGTCCCGTCCCGTCCTAAAAAAATCATAAAACGGGCTAGAACGTGTAATGTTGGCCAAATAATGTCTCGAAGTGCTGGAGCACCCTTCCCGTCCGAGCCCGTCCATGAAGTTCGTAAAAAGACTGTAAAAAGTTGCCACTACGTCCACTCCGTTCGCACACACAGTTTGAGCCCGTTCGGCAACATTTTCAAGAACGTACTGAGAACTAGCTCAGTGTGATGGGGCCATAATGCCCCAATCACACTGAGCTAGTTCTTAGTACGTTCTTGAAAATTTTGCCGAACATGTTCAAACTGTGTGCGAACGGAGTGGACGTAGTGGCAACTTTTTACAGTCTTTTTACGAACTTCATGGACGGGAAGGGTGCTCCAGAACATCGAGGCATTATTTTGCCACGGGTTACACGTTCTAGCCCGTTTTACGATTTTTTTAGGACGGGGCAGGGCGTTTTGAGAACTACTTCAGTGTGACAGTACCTTTATCAAGAATGGATCGGAGGCGATTCATTGCATTACAGACCTTGAGGCCTATCCGCGAAAAAGAAATCGGAACGAATTGAAACGAAACGAGTTGACTTATCAGACTGTTTTAATGGGCTTTTCTGACATCTTGAACCAGACAATGCAAATGACAGTTAAATTTCTCAAATGACAACTCAATATCTGAATTGAATGGGTGTGAATTCACCAATTTAGTAATTTTCTGGCCGTTATGCCATCAAACCGTCAAAACTTTACAGGATAATGAGACAGCGCTGACAAAGTCAAATTTAGTACTGTCTCCCTTCCTTTTAGATGTCAGAACTTAATTTCTTTACCTTAATGAAGTTCATCCAACATTACCTGTACTTCTGCACAATGCCAGTACACGGAAATGTCAGGAATAGGTAAGGTGAAACAGATTTTGCCACTTGAGTGGCTTATGTATCACGTCAACAACGGTTCAGGTCATTGTGACACACCTTGACATGGAACCAGTCCCATGAGGCGAGGTACAAGTTATGCGTCTTTTGATATGAAGTTTTGAGAGGGTTTAGTCTCCGTTTGATGGGGCTGTTTCAAACATGCAAGCTTAGGCTGCTATTACATAGAAACGAAGTACTCACACTTCATTTTCATTCCTCATTTTCCATTCAAAATCAAAATCAGAAAATAAACGTGCTCCGACCGAACACGGTTCGGTACAATTTTGCCAAATGTAAATAAGCTGAGCTAGCTTGTCACACCTGTACCAAATGGCATGTAAACGGGCCTGTCCGCTTGAATTTCAAAGCGGGCTCGGCCCGGTTTAACATCTGCCGGTGTTTCTGTGTGTCAGTGTTCCCCTTATTGTTTGGGAGACGCTGGCAGATAGATCGACATATGTCTCTGTTTGTCCCCGATTGTCAAGTCGTAGCTTATTCCGTCAGACAACAGTAGGGAACCATTCACAGATGGGGAACAATCAAAAACCTTACATGGGTCGAGCTCGGCACGCTTCAACCGGGCTAGTGTAAAAAGGGCTTCGTGGTCATTCTTCTGGTTACGGAGGATTCGTGCCAAATCAAATGTCGAGTGAAAAATGAGCTGCGTAACGCACAAACTGTTAATGTCGTCTAAACCAGTGTACCCCGGTTACGGAGTTAGGATGGTTAGCGTTGACGGTTAGGGTCAGGACTAGGTTTAGGATTAGGGTAGGGGTCAGTGACAAGGGTTGAGGGTCAGGGTTGGGGTAGGGTTAGGGGCTTGGGCTAGGAATCAGTGTGTAGGATCAGGACTGGACGACATTCACCCATTCAGCCTAAGTAACAGCGGCTGGACTGGAATCAATCCAAAATCATCGTTCTCCAGAGATAAATGCCACGAGAAATTAATTCAACACGTGACTCCTCAAGAGATAAAGGCCAAGAGAAATTAATTCAACTCTTGTTTGCACTTTTATAAATTTATTGACGGTTCCAATAGTTGAATATACGTATGCATCTATTTGTACAGCTTTACAACGAAATATCATACAAATCGTTCGTTTGAAGTCATGGACTCTTTTGAAACATAATACGTCATCAAAATGTGTGCACAGATTTCTGTCACGTCATTCACGAAATTTACATAAAGAATAAACACAGAGCGGCGGTAAACAGCCGAGAATCATAAATAATTTAATAGCTTCCTTGTTTTGAATAACGCGGAAACAAATTATGTCCAATCAAAATTATTTCATAACAAAATAAAAAGAACACACTAGTCACTCTGTTGATCATCTTATCTACTAACATCAGCTCGGGTATATTAAAGTGTCAGACAAAATTGTTCGTGGCGTCAAAGAAATTACAAGTTTTTTCGCATTCCCTATAAACCTCGGTTTTCCAGAGATAACCTCTCCCCTAACTGTTGACCATGCAAAAAAAGTTCAAAATTGTAAAGGGAGTAAGAAATAAAAGTGTAAAATAAGAAGCGGGAAAATATGGAATTTTGCGCGAATTTTTCAATTTCTCAAACTGGGAGGACATTTTTTCCTACATGTATTTTGCGAAATTTTCTTAAAAATGACATGACATTTTGTCTGATTTTTTGGGCGATATTTCTCAAAATGGGAAAAAAATTCTCCCAATATGAGAAATTGCAAAATTCGCGCAAAATGCCAAAATTCCCAATTCTTATTTTCCACATTTATTTCCTACCCCCTTAACTTTTCTTGTGTTCCCTATAAACCTCGATTTTCAGAGGTAACCTCTCCCCTAACTGTTGACCATGCACAAAAAGTTCAAAATTGTAATTGCGAACCGAAAAAGGAGGCCTTGTGTTCTGCATTAAAGGGGGCACCGGATGACGTGTCAGTAGTTTTTTGTCGCGACTACATGTATCTTACAAGCAGCTCCATAAAGCACACTCCAGGCTTACAAAGGTAGCTTCTGCGCATGCGGATGACAATTTCAGCAGACATCAATGGCCCAGATGGAAGTCTCGCTCATATGCATTTTTTATATTTTCCTGCAACATTATCTATAGATTCGATTCCAGACTGTGCGTTACTGAAAATGCACAGTTTGTTCTGCTTAAGACCATTTCACTGCCATGGCCATTTGTAAAAAAAAGGAAAATATGTTAAAACTTTTCTCTGCAAAGACAATTTTGCCAAAAATTGAAAATATGTAAAAAAGGTTTGGCGACACCTGAAACCTGTCACATACATGTAGGTAAAAAAGGTTTGGCGACACCTGAAACCTGTCACATACATGTAGGTAAAAAAGTTTGGCGACACCTGAAACCTGTCACATTGGAAATCTCTCAGTGAGTACTTTCCAATGAATACCTATGTTATATGGTTTGGGTAAGATTTTGGGAGTTTCATCAGATTTGATGCATTGACAATGAAAGGGGTGAAAAAAATATTGTTAATAAGGCAATGATATGAATATGGCTCCTTCACCGGTTCAGAAATTACGTCACTCCGGCCCAAACCGAGGGTGAAGTTGACCCAAAGAGAATAAATTACCAAATGAATGCTAAAACGTAAATATTTCAGGAAAATCAGCTGAAAATGGAAGAAATAATAGTTTGTACTGTTGTTGTTCAAAGACAATTGCATCTGTTGCAAACCACAAAAGGCGAATAGCGAAATTAACGACTCCAAGGCGAATGTAGAATCCTTGGCGTATGTTTATCTACATATTTAGACCAGAATATGGGGCAGTAACACATAATGCTAATAGAGAGGTCTAAGAATTTCCGAGGCGCGTATGCCCACTCGTTAGTTTTTGTCAGATGTTGGCAAGTCGGGCCAGCGTACAGGTAGGCGTACTGTAAAGGCCCGGGGCCGTATGCATAAAATATCTGGCCCCGTATTCATAAAACTACTTAAGTCTAAGTGTGATACTTATCTTTTGTGTTGAACAAAGGATAAGTGTCATACTTAGACTTAAGTAGTTTTATGAATACGGGGCCTGAAGTGTAAAATTTCCCTTAAACTATTGTTCCAAACAAAAGATAAGGGCAATTTTACACTTAAGATGTTTTGTGCATATGGCTCCAGTTCATACTTCCTCGCCGACCAGCAGGCGGAACGGAAAACGTTTTGTTACTTCACGTTACGATGGTTCCAAACATCTGGTCAGGGAGAAGTATGAATTAGCCTTAAAGGTAGTGGTAGAAATTAAAACCTTAGACGCACAAAGGGCATTGGCTTACCCCGATGTTTATTTGTTTCGAGATAAATGAAGTTAAACAATGGCCAACGCCCAAACTACGCCAATCGTCACATTGCACGGAAGAAAATTCGTTAAACTAGACCTTCCTAATCGACAGCGACTTCGCGAATTATAATTTAAACATGTTGAGGATGATTACATGTAGATCATGGAAGAAATTTCTTGAAGTGTTCAACTGTAGTTGTTGAGTGATGTATATTGGTATGATGTAATGTACAGTGCCTATGAAGGCCAAACACAGGTGACAAAAGTCCAGTGTCCAGTAAAGCACGACTGTACGCATTATGTGACCCTTTCTCCCTCCCCACCTTGATAAGACTGGTCTCCTGTCCAACCTATATATAGCCAGTGGTAACACCGAGGCTGGACTGATACTATGTCGAAACAAAAATGGCCGCCATACCTTTCATCACTTGAGAAGTTTAACGTGCTGTTATAGCATGACTAATCCTTCATCAGGTAAGGTAACATGCAACACTCTCAGTGCCTAATTGGTACATGTATACATAGACCATTCAAATAGATTTGAACAGTCTTGTGGAGCATGCATATACGATGTTGCCAAACGGTCAAATGTTAAGATTTCCAATATAATGGCTGGGCTGAATGGATGCAGGGCAGAAAAACGCTCGCTATGGATGTTTTAGCACTATTTTTTGTCTCGCCACAATGTGCATGAATCGCAAACGTACATACATGTATATTAAACCTTCGCAAAAATTCCTAAAAATTGCACTTTTGGCTGCTTGTAAGGAAGAATGATTCGTTAGAGTTTTAAAACGGCAATTGCAAGGTGGGTCTAAAAATGACCCAGTCAAATGTCCACAGGTGGGGCCTATAATGTGCGATGGCGTACAAGGGTGCATCAAAAACGTTGAAAGAAAGTAGTTTGTTATTTTCGTCGCTGTATTCGGAAGGTGCCAGTGATAAACTACACGGAAGTTGCAACAGTCTATAACAACTAACATAACGGTGGTAAATGATTACATGCAAGTCCCTTGAGGGCGAAGTTCCCCCATGTATTTCTGATGCACCCTGTACGAAGTTAACCAGTTTGAACATCCAGGTAGTCTTTCTGAAAGAAATCCTCTTGTCGACATATTTTTTCGGCACTTTTATACACTTATGAGGTCGGCGACGGAGAACTGTCGACATAAAATTGTCTCAAGCCGAGGCAAGTTGTAGAAAACGTTATACAGAAGATTAAAATACGCCTTGGACTACGTGCACACTGCAAGCGAACTGGCGAAGCGGCGAAGACAAGCGAATTCTTGCCAACAAAGCGCTTATCAGAGAGATGTGCGCCATCAGGGATTCCACGGACATGTAGACCTACATCCTGTAGAAGTTCGCGCGACCAAATAAAACTTTAGATCTTGTCGCGCGATCGTCAGTGCTGATCGCTCTCAGTTTGTACACACGCCAATGCTTCCAGAGTACATACACGTATTTAAATATTTTCGCCACATCGCTGGGCGAAATTTGCTTCGCGCCGCATCACCAGTTCGCTTGCAGTGTGCACGCGGCCTTACAGTGGAGTTCACAGGTTTAAACATCATGTATCATTATCACCCGAATCTGTATAATAATGCTACCGATCTGTTTCAGATCTGATTGGACCCCTTTTGACCATGAGTGAAAAAATTCGGCACTGTAAAATACTTCGACTCGTCGTTATGTGAAAGAAGAAAACAAAAAAGAAAAAAAATAGCCTACAGTTTACGTGAGAAACAGGCATCTTCACGTGAGAGATTTCTCGCGCAAGTTTACTCTCCATGGCTAACTCAGTCGAAGAAAACTCTGGGCAGACGCATTTGTACATATTTTGAATTGTGCACGAAGAAAACCATATTACCGCGGACACACAAATAACTGCATGCGGTTTCCTCAAGATTGTAAACCTGCAATATGCAGAGTAAATGTATATGGAAATGCAGGCAGTTGGCAGGTAATGTAACCCCACTTGAACAGGAGCAAACGTAATGTCCTTATTTGATTTGTGATGGCCTAGCTAGTTCTATTCCGACCAAACGGGGACACACAGCCATACGTTGACTTGATGCCTGTCCCCAATTGTGCAGTATAGAAAAGAATGTCCCAATTCGACACAATGGCCCGTATTTTAGAATGCTCCTCAACGTAAAGGAGTTCCTCAAGGCTATTGTTCTCCTGTTGAGAACAATAGCCTTCAGGAACTCCTTTTACGTTGAGAAGCGTTCTAAAATACGGACCAAAATCCCCGTATGACTTGTGTTCGAGTTTGGTCTGAGCGTCGTGAGGTAACCAACGATGCTGATATGCCCATTGGAAGCCAACTCGTGCGAGAAAACCTTTCTGAATGGAACAGAATTGTTGCGTACCCTGAATTCGACATTTCGATCTACCCCGATCTATGTCCTCAAAAGGCTGGCACAGGACGTGCGTCCCCATTTGACACAGGATTTATCATGTACATGTACGTGTGCGTGAGTATGGATCGACCCCGAGTTATTTTCACGAGATCTTGTCCGACATTAATTTTTTCAATGCATTAAAATGCTTCCACAGGAGACAAAGAAAATGAGCGACCAATGAGAATGACGAGTGTTTGTTTACGACAATGTCCTCAAATGGCTGGCACAGGACGGGCGTCCCCATTTGCACAGGATTTATCACGTTCGTGTGAGTGAGTATGGATGGGGCAGGGCCTACGAACGAGCACACAGTCTTGGTAGCTTGCGAAATAAAATTAAAATCACAGTTCAAGTATGTTGGTATGCAATGGTGAGACAGCGTTTAGACTATGGTATGTCAGCATACGTAGAGACGTTTAGAAACTTGATGTACGTTTGTGTATATGAAGTTGAAGTACGCACTTATGGATTAGTCGTTCCTTTCCTTGAGATAATGGTTCGTACAGTTACCATGGTTACAGAATTCGTACCGGTGTCATAGAATAAAGAGTTTTCGCAAAGTCCCCGAAACGCCAACGCGAACGCCAAACCCATTGTTCGATGCCACGAAGACAGCACCGAAGAAAAGGATAGACGTTCACGTTGGCGTTTCGGGGGTTTGCGAAAACTCGCGAATGTCATGTACCCCGATATGAGGTGTCCCCAACAACTGATTCTGACGGAATAAGGGTCAGCTACTATAGGCTGGACACCAACAGACAGGAACTTCAGTCAGGAGATGTCCCCTGTACAAAAGAAGCGGACATCTGGTAACGGGGACATTAGATTCTATAACACCGGTACGTGAAGTGTAGCGTGTACGTACAGTGTAATTTAGTGTGCACGTACAGTGTAATTATTGTGTACATACAGTGTAATTATGTGTACGTACAGTGTACTTAATGGACCAATATAAAAATGAACGCCTTCATCTACAAACTGCAGAACACCTTGTCATTAAATTTATTCTTGGTGTGCACGTACATGTACCATGTACGCCTAATTAGTGCACGTACAGTATAATAGTGTGTACATGCAGTATAATTAAAGTGTACGTACATGTACACTACATGGACTTAAATGGACCAATGTAAAAATGAACGCCTTGATCAACAAACTACAAAACACGTTTTAATTAATTTGGTTCTTTTAAACGACACAGTGTCAGAGTCATGTCAATTCGGTGGCAAGTACTTTCTGTGGGGTTTTCTTTAAACGACAAAACCAGAGTTACAAATAGTTACAGTACTTTCGTGGCGATTATTTCAATCAGTAGAAGGTCCTGAATTCCATAAAATAACTTTGATATATCAAGTTCTGGAGTATCTGTAGAACTTGTAATTCATCGGGTGAGCGACTTGGAATCCCAGGTACAAAACATTTACGTAGAGCGCATTAATTTCGTTACAAGTACACAGATGTGGTCCCGTATACCGCAAATTCCCCAAAGAATAGTCTTTGTATTATAACTACATGTAAGCAGTGGAAGTCAATGAAAAACCTACTGTTGAAAATTCATCAGCAATGAGCATATGTTGTACATGTAAAGCCGCCCATACACGTTCAATATTATTGCACAATATGCACAATATGAGGACCAAAATGGGCAATATTATTGCCAATCTTACTTCCACCCATCATGCCAGAACACATGCCCCTAATTTGGACCCCATATTGTGCAATGATATTGATCGTGTATGGCTCGCTTTAAGCTGCCCATACACGATCAATATTATTGCACAATATGAGGATCACAATGGGCAATACTATTGTCAATCTTTCTTCTAATTATCATGCTAGAAGCACACGACCACCCATTTGGGCCCCATATTGTGCAATAATATTGCGCCGTGTATGGGCGGCTTAAGTCTCTGAAGCGGTCCATACACGTGCAATATTATTGCACAATATGAGAACCAAAATGGGCAATATTATTGCCAATCTTTCTTCTACCCATCATGCCAGAAGCACATGACCCTATTTTGGGCCCCCGCATTGTGCAATAATATTGGATGGTGTATGGACCGCTTTACTGTAATGTCGTAAAAACCAGGGTAGGGCTGATGGTCATGCACGTGATATGATCACGTGATGTGATCATACGGACATTGTGCTGAAAATGACCACATACTCAAATTGGTGGATACCTGATTTTTGCCCTGTGTGTTTGCACACACAAGACACAGATTGTGGTTATGAGATCAGTGTCGTGTTTTTAGAAAATTCTGACACCCGACTCTATGGTAGGCTCCTGATGTTTACATCGCAGTCAGTTGCAGGGCGGATGACCCAATTCATTGAAAAAAATACATTAATATCAATTAGTAAATAGTACAAACAATTATTATTAATCGTCACGTGTGTTGACCCATTGACTTTTTTTCATAATAATCTTGGAAACTACACAGCACAATATTTAGTGTGTTTTTCTAACAAAGTGCACTTTTTTAGTGTTCATCCTCTTTCGCGCGTCTGCTCGCGCGGGGGACTACAGGGTGTCTCAAAGTCAATGTTTGTTTTGTTGCTGTCTTTCAATGGGCCATATGCACAAAAATGAAGCATTTATTTCTAACAAAAGCAAAAAGTAAAAGCAGTTGCTTGAAGCCAATAGTAAAAGTAAAAGCAATTACCTGGTTTCATATCCATAATCTTTTAGTTCTACATGTACTCTAAAGAAAATGCTTATACTTGACGATCATTTGCTTGTTTACCAAAGGTTCTACAGTTGGAGCAATTGTTCAGTATTATGCATATGAATGCTAGAAAGGAACAAGTAAATAGTAATTGCTTTTCTAACAGAAATTGCTTTTTAGCAAAAGCATTTACTTTGGGTTTTATGCATACGGATGGAAGTAATTGCTTGAATTTTCAAGTAAAAAGTATTTGCTTTTTTTATGCATATGGACCATTAGGCTGTCCCAAAATTTCAAATCCACCAGAAATACAACATATAAACCCAAATCATTTCTTAAAAGAAACACCCAGTAAACAGGTTTTGTTACTTTCATTTTTTGAAATACCCTGTAGTGTCAAAAACGGAAAAATCCAGATACCATAGGAAAGTCAAAATACAACCAGGAAAAATAACACAAATTCTTCGGTAACACTTTTTCAAAATGAATTTGCACAAGGTCATACATGAATCACAAAATGAGGCATGCTATGTATATGTGGACAACAAATCAAGAATTCGGAGTAAAAGAATACTTTTCTTTCCTGTTCGTTGATACATCGCTCGCAGTCAGATAAAGACACCGCAGAATTATCGTTGTTGAATTTTTACGCTCAGATCTCAATTACATGTACAAATGTAGTTCCTTTTTTATTTGCTAAGTTTTACCATACTTGCGTGTGCTGTCACATGCCAAGGGCAAAAGAACCAACACGTACACGATGGCCTGCATGGAGATGCAGGCCTATACTGTCCGTATCCATTTGTTTGTGCGCTCTTTTTTAACAAAATGATACACATGTACATGTATGTTGTAGTCAACGTGTAGGCCTACATAAATAAGCCTATCTGAAACTGTGCGTCAAACGGTTGAATGGTGATTGGGCCTAATATTCCTTGCCTTACTGCATATTATACATGTAAGCACGAGCACACTATTGTTAGCCTATAGCCCGATGCATCTCGTACAATTTTTGGATTTGCTTATACGGAGATTCACTCGGATCCATACAGAGCCTGAATTGACATATTCAAAATATTTTACAGTGCGATTCAAACTTGACTGCAATGTAACATGGCGTCGTGGACAGTTGCGTTTTAGTCATGAATTTTCTGCCACCGTGGCGCTGCACATCAACGAACATGGGAACCAAGCATTCCATTCCCTGGCGAGTGCCTAATCGTGGACGTGTATTCTCTGTGTTAAGATATAAGGCTGACTCTAACAATCACCTTTTCCATCTGCCAATCATTCTACTCCTTAGTGAGTAACAGGTCTTCTGATTGGTTCCCACGATTAGGCACTCGCCAGTGGTGCTATAACATATTAGACAATTCGGCTTCTTTCGGAAAAATGCAGGTAAGATTGATAATAAGAGTTCTGCACAGAATATAAAATGGTTTACCATTCATCATAAATGTAGACCTTGTACTTATAAACACAAAAAGCGACTCGGATGCAAAAACAAAGTGGCATAACATTATACAAAACCTGATATTTTTCTAGGACTTCGAAATAAATTGTGCTTTTAGTAGCAACGAACCAGGAAGATTTTGAGGCCGGATGCAAGAAAGCAAATGCAACTACCTGAATGTAGGCCTATGTAAGTTGTGATGGGCCAGAATGTCATCAGGTGTAAGCATGGGTTATTTTCACCTTGTGAGCCCCTGCGTTTTACGTCTGTCCTCTACCCTGCCGCCATTGGAAGCCACACTGTGTTGAATTCAGAAAGTGCTTACGTCCTCCGAGGTTGGTGTAGTGTAAAACGTACTATGCTCTATCTGAATACATCAGTGCCCATATTCATAAAACGACTTAAGTCTAAGTGTGCGACTTATCTTTTGTGTTGAACAAAGGATAAATGTCACACTTAGACTTAAGTAGTTTTATGAATATGGGCCTAGAGCTCTGCCTGCAGTTTTTTCAATGTATGCTGAAAACTAGCGCTTGATTCTTTGAAGTATGTATCAAGCAAGCATTTTGGGGACCTTCACGAGGCTTTGAGACCTCTACCTGCACTCTCCCAACTAACACTTTTAAACTACCGTAAAATTCAATACAGTGGGGCTTAGAAATATGCAACTGGGGCAGAGGTCAGTGAATAGATAATAGGTCTAATGGCTATTTTTATTCTGAACAAGGGCCCATATTCATAAAACTACTTAAGTCTAAGGGACAAACTACATTGTGTACTTACAGGTAAGTCAAAGTATGACACTTCTCCTTTGTTCAACACAAAAGATCATACTTTGACTTTGACATACTTTGACTTTTGAAAATGTCGTAAAGACAGAAAACCGGTTTAAAGAATACACTATTAGAATTTCAGGCAATGTTTATTTTATTCTCTTATTGACACTTCTTCTACACATGTTTTTCACTTAGATTTTCGAACTTTGACTTAAGTATGTTTATGAATATGGACCCTGGCGACCAATTGAGTGTCACTAAACCAACGGTCGCTGACAACCACGAGAAATAGTTGCAAGTTTAATTACATAAACATAATCGCCCATATGTATGTTTGGAAGTTTTTTTGTGAATAAAATATTACACAGTTTGATTAGACCGAATGTTGGCTTTAAGAGGTTGGGTTCAACAAAATAAACACAGCAGATATTGAATCAAAACGTGTTGAGTATGTCTTTTGGAGTAAAAAGGTCTCACCGCTAGAGGGAGTTTCTCGCGAGATCTCACCCGAGCATGAAAATCAGGACAGATATTTAGAATCAGAAGGCACCGATTCCGTGGTGCGACCATCGTGTTGATGTGAAACATTAAAAAAATAACAGAACGGTTGTCACAATCAGAAGGCGCGGACTTCGAGGTTTCGCAAATCTGACGAAACACGAAGTACGAAATACGAAATACGTAATGTATTTCAGGGGGTGGTTGGTACACAAATACATGTACATGTATCGCCTGCTTCAAGGGCGTGTTTTAGCGCATGACGTTAGACCGATAGCGTTACGGTGTATATGTAACTTTGAAATTTATCTTTCGTTTTCACTTCGTAACTACGAAGTGGAAATATTCAAGATGCACCATAACGCCCTCGGTCTTACATCATATGCTAAAAGACGCATTGCAGCAGGGACATTTGTGGTACATGTAGCAACCATCTCCTGAAGTACATTATGTCATGGAAATGAAGTCCAATTTCGTATTTCGTACTTCGTGTTTCGTCAGATTTACGAAACCTCACTATTAATCCACTCTCCTTTGCAGATACCAAAGAGCATTTCGGAATAAATCTACGGAATAAATCTCGCGCACAACACAAGTGATGACGTAATTTCGGCACGAAATTACGTAGCAGATGTAACGAAAAGATGTAACAACCAGATGAGACAATTCGGCTAACTACAACTGTGTCTCTGCCAACTGACTTGTTGCCGAGACTTGAAGAAAAGGCCACAGGGAATTGACAGAACCAAAATGGCCGTCAGTGGCGGCAGGGATGGAACTGATCCACGGAAGCAGTCAAGACCGTACATGCTGTGGAGGGTTGTTAAAACTTTTAGAGACCAGACGTTACAAGTCTCGCCACCAGAGGGAGTTCTCGTGAGATCGTACCCTGAGCGTGAAGATAGAATAGAGTGTTCAGGACTAAAACGACAATTATGATGATGCTGAACAATGACCCAATAGTTTTCATGGACTATCTCGAAATAAATAACTAGTCATATTAATAACGTATATAATTCGAAGCTTATCTGGGGCCACCATATTCGAAAACTTATTCCCGGTGTAACAGTAAAGAGTGTCTCCAGTAAAAAGTGCCGTCTTCTATTGCTGAATGACAGATTGAGGTGCAAGAGATTAGAATGTACATTTGTAACAATAGGATCTTTTGTTGCTGGACAGTTTTTCCTAGGGTAATTCTTCCTGTCACACCGGGAATAAGCTTATTCCACTTTTATGCATACGGGCCCAGGGGGCTAAACTTTGCTGTCCTTAGGTGCCCTGTTGGCAGAGGCGTCCATCGATGGAGGTTCCAATGTATCAGTAGAAATTTTAAATTTGTTATACTAGCGTTGTCAATTCCAGTAAATGTATATCCTGACTTGGAGAGAAGTTAAGTTCGTGTCTACGTTGGAAGATATTTCCCTAAATAAAGATAAATTTTTAATGTCCCTAACAAGAAACCGCGGAATATCTGCAGGGATTCCAGCTCTCAGTTTCATGCACTTAATTGAATGCTGACTGTAATTTACACCATACAACTGCAACCAGACTGTCGTTTGAAAATACATCTTATTGATAACATGGCAGGCTATTGAAAAATAAACACAATGCGCAGGTATCTATTGTACTGTTGCAACTCATTCGCCCTTCGTAAAAACGACGACAACAACAATTAATGATTCAAAATGATTGACAGCTTCAATTAGTAATGAGGCAGAAAATCACCAGCCCTGCACCCATTGGTCAATTTTTGGTTAATCGAACTTGTCACATGGAAGATACTTTTGGAGAGCCTCAATGAAACCTGAGGTTCAGAGGCAATGTTAGAGCGAGGCACCACCCTTCCTGGTCCCCTCTGATCTAGCACTTACAACGGTATATAAATACTGTATAAAATGACATATTTTTGCCTGAAGTCGGGAATTGAATACATTTTAAACGGCGCCATTGCACGAATTCCTTCAGGCTAGTCAAGATTCACAAATTGACCGCACCCTTCGTCGGTTAGCTGTATCAAGTTCCTCAAATAAGCATGAAACAAAGTCATGTGCATTGCACTGTACAAGATATCACACAATCATAGGTACACTTAGAGTGGAACAGAAACTTCATCGATTATATAAATATTTTCCACGTAAAACCCCTTTTAGACAACAGTGTACTTCATCTCAGAAATCCCCAATGTTTAACTGTTCGCTCAGAAAGCAATCACAAAGGGTTTTCTATAGACTTTTCGGATGCCAGTATCCAGCAGGTTACAGGTACCAAAGGCAAAACTTCAGCATTTCAGCACCGAAGCCAATAAACTGCATACCAGACATGAAATTTCTAAAAATACATCACCATGAAGAAAAAAATTTTCAGTCACTTCTGTCAGTTTTATATGCTGTACCCTCCTTCCCCTGAGGGGGTATTTTATCAAAACTATTTGGATTGACATTATCGGAGATAGAGTTACCATCTGTAGTCGAAATGGTAAAAAAACAACATAGGAATTCTTGCCTTTGATTTTGATATTAGTGTATCGTATTTGCTTGATTGAACATCGCAAAATCTCGCTTTGTCAAATTTAGTTAAACTGTGGAATTGTGCTGGGGGCTGCGCAGGTAACGCCCTTTTTTTGTAGAATTAACTTCTCAATGTGATGTTTTTAACAAATAAATGTAACGAAGAATATCTGTAGAAAGACTTGCAAAACGAGAATAATGGTGACGCTTTAAATGACGTCATGATGTTCCCGAATAACGAAATGAGAAGCAACTGCTTGGCGTCTATTAGTCACATGATCACAATGAATGTAAAACATTTAAATCAGCATAACTTCTGACGTAAACGACACAAAGTGATGACGTCATTTGCAAAAAGCAAATGGCGTCGTGATGATTTTTGCAGATTTTTAATATGACACGAATTTATTGTACAAAGCATGAACTGGTTGGGCGACGAATGTAAACGATTCGCCGGCTACTTTTCCTAACTGGTAAGTCCTAACTTTTATTCATAAATAGTAAGAGTGTAGTGTACACGTGAGGGAGTGGGCTATACAGGTTTTAAAACAACGAGCACATGCCAACAGTAAACACATTCAAATTCACTGCGGCACGTCTTAATTCAAAGGTCATCATAAAACGATATACATGTATAGATAAATAACTGAAGACTTAATTATGCACTTTAGTTGCACACGGCAAAATGATCCAATTGTGGTCTTAACGTTACATTGTCCAATAACCGTCAGACAAAACTGACCCATTGATATATAAACTGCACAGTTCGTTACCCGGTAATGTCCAGTGATTTGGAGTAAGACAATTAAAACAAGATTACACGGAATGTTCTTTAGGCGATAAAAGAGATCTTTTCTTCAAAAGCATGAAACAAAACGTGTTTACTTTTACTACAGTGATTACTTTTTAAGATCCATTTAGAGAACATCAAACAATACTAATACATGATTGGCTGGATCGAGACCACATGACCAGCTGGCCTAGCGCCATGTAACAGTTTATTGGTTGATCCTGAAGCACGTGATCCAGTCATTATTTTGCATGAATATACCATCTGTACGTTTATATCAAATTTAGCGATCCTCGTAAAAGAGGAGAAGTATGCTCTGAAGCATTTTTACATTTTTTAAATTGAGACGTGATTTTTTGTACTGTTTTTCTCAAGGTGACAGCAACACATATTTCACGGGAATTGGTACAGCAGTCATTAACCAGATAACTACGACATTCGTTTGAACTATGAAGAGAAGTAGTCAGGTTAGCGAAAAATGGACACCGAAACTCCTTTGGAAACGCATGGGATAACAGTCTACACATAGTGATACTACATGTAGTACTATCTTTTTTAAGCAGTCTTCAGTGGAAAAAAACGACACCAATCAAACCAAAGATTTCTAACCTCGAAATAGATGGACCGTTTTACGCAATGCAGTCAAGACGGCATAAAGGTCCATTTCAAGTGCCCAGGTACAATAATGAGGAGAAGCACTTAATGGTTTAGGGGGCGAATTTGTTTACATTGGTCCCTGAAGATCAGTAATAAGTTTTCGCAATCGCCACGTAAGACCAACGACCACACTTACGGTAAAGTATGATGGCACCCTTACTTCAACATGGGCAAAGTGCCAGGTCTGTGCAACAGACATCACAAGTGAACAGCATAGCTGGTGCAACCGGGCCTAAATGTACAGTAGGGGGAAACCGGAGAAAACCTTCGTTGCCAAAGAGAGTTGACCTCTCAGTCACATGGAAAGGGGGCAGATCGGAGATCGAACCCGGAAAGTCAGAAGTGACAGGCGCTGATGTTCTTACTACGCCACTTTGACCGCCTTCTCTATTTTCGTGGTCATCAAAGATTATTAAGTGTTGCTAGGAAAGTAACGGAAATTCACGTGACGGCTGAGAAAAAATGTTACGTTTGTTCCAATGGAGATAACCGATAGCTTCTAGTTACTATTGACATATGCCTACTAAATGTAGATTGGTTAAGTTATAATAAAAATTAATGTAGAACTAAAAAAAATGTGCTGGAACCAGTGAGGGTCTGATGGTCTCACTGTGAAAATATTAGGTGTGTAGTGATTACGAGTTCATCTAGATGTAGTCAGTACTAAAATACAGCCCCCCCCCCCAAAAAAACCCCCCGCACAAGCATACTTCCACCATTATCAGTGCCAAACCACCGAAATGAATGGAAAAAGAATATTTCTAGAGGAAACATAACCTCAGTTCGTCCAGTAGTTTTAGGTCCAGAGTAATTTTGTCCAGAATATCCGAAGTCCTTAACTTTAAATCCGAATTGCAAATTCTGGGCCGTATTCAAAAAGGGTGTTTAAGACTTAGACGCGTGTATCTTCACTAAATGCACACACTTCCATCATGCATTTGACGAAGTTACACGCGTCTGTCTTAAACACCCTTTATGAATACGGCCCCAACATGAGTAAGGCCTCGACCTTGCTCGACAATGGTCTGACCGAATTGGGATATCTTGGTGTCTTCTTTCTTCCAAGATTCTCCATCCATTGCTGTTAGCAGTTTTGGGCTTGGGGTAGTAGACGTATGCCTGCTTTTATTGGGCCACCAGTGTACAATGCAGTAATCGCCGACAACGAAAGCTTTCAGGGGGCACTTAACACGATGTATATATTCACCCTCTCTCAGTAGACAAATCTGATTAAAAATTACGCCTCTGACCGATAAGAGCCAGAAGTTGTGAAAAGTTTTAATATAACACTCTGGAAGTAGGCCTAAGTCTGACGAAAACGTACAAGCAAATCCGATTCAAATGCAACGAACTGAGCGACAAACTGACGAACGTACTCTTGTAAAGCACGTAAGATATTTTGAGTAACACGTCCCTGGTTTTGTACAGCGCGTCACTGATTTTGAGAAAAACGTCACAACTTTTGTATATCGCCCTGATTTTAACACTAGCGCCGTTTCGGGTAGACAGATCAGCTCGGTACGGGCATTTACACGTAAGTTTAGGGAAAGGTTAAATGCTACAACACCTAGACTGTCAGTCGTGAAGAAAAGTGTGATGTCCCAGGCATATACAAGTACGAGTGGTGGAGATGGGTGTAGTTTCTACATAACAGAGAATTCTACACAACCATTAAATCCCCGCTGGATGAAACAGAAACGCCATTGAACATTCCTGTGTTGAAGAAAAACTGTGTAAAGTGCAAAAAACGCCATGTTCACTTTTAAATTCTGCAACATTTCCCAACAGGGTAATTCGTCCGAAGTCAATAAAAAGGAGTACATGTATTAATAACTGTTGATCACCGCAAAAATCTATATTACCATGCAGAATAATTGCTGCAGTCTGCAAACTGAGGACAACATCACACGAGCAAACCTAATCGAGAATAGAAATAACCGTAAAATTTTACCAAAAAGGTCACCGGCAAATTCAAGCCGGACCGGAAGGACAATGCATTGTACACATTAGGCTATGTTACATTTAAGTCGTGGGTTGAAGTCATTTCACATTTTAGCAGCGAGCTTTGGATAAAACTTCCTGCATTCAGATACTTATGCTAGTCACATACTATGATATAACGAAGAAAAACCACTGATGCACTGGTCGTACTTATGGAGCACCTAAAATTACCAACGAATATTATTTTACCGGTCGTGTGCTTTCGTAGTAGCTGCAACGGTGATGACGTAATGACGTCATGATGATGTCATAGAAGTCATCACAGATGAGGCACATTTATTTTACTCATCTATATATAGAAATATAGAATAAATCTTTCTTTTGGTATATGGAAGAAAACATATATACAAGATCAAGCTCAGACTTTTAATGAGGAGATTTTGGTTCCCCTCGGTTTGTTTCCAATTTTCTCCAGCTGATGCCCTGTCCCATCGACTGGAGAACTGAGAAAACTCTAAATGAGTAGACTTTGTCTCCACTTCAGAATGAGACTCCAGTTGCAGTTATCTCCAGTCGATGCAACAGGGCTCCAGCCTTAGAAAACTGGTACTTATTCTAGGAAACTCATTTTAGGGACAAAATAGTAGGCTGGAGAGAGTCATTTCATCTCGAGATGAGATCGATTTTTTTTTCTGTGAAGAGTCATCAATTTCGATCAGAATAACTCACCGGGGCACATTGGAACATCACAGTATTTCCATTTTTCCCTGTTTGGCTCATAATAACACCATAGTTCTTTTCCATTTTCCGGGTTCCTGCAGTATCCACGTTCACTATTCTCAGCCGCAGCACCATCGGGAGGCTTCACGCCGTTGGGGACCTTTGACCATGGGACACACGCAACTTTTGAATCATAGGTAGTGTTTTGCGTCCCCCGATATTCTTGTCCTTTGACAGTCATGCGGCACTCCCTTGCACCTTGCGGCACACACCTGCAGTCTGCAGCTATAAAATAGGAGGTAGGTTCTAAACCTTGGAACCATGAAACCACCCATGAAACTATGGAACCACCCATAAAACGATGAAAATACCCAGGAAACCATGAAACAACCCAGCTTGGTGGGTTTTATAGGAATGTAGACATGACATTAGCTATTTTCCCATTGCTATGGATGTAAAAAGGGGTCGGAGTAAAACATGGCGTATGGCGAATGGCGTGTGGCGAATGGCAAGTCAGCCAAATAGAAAGCTAGTTTTTTACCATTTTTGAGAAGTTATGCAAGCGTCAGAGACATTCCTCCACTTGTGATCATTATTGGATTCACTGAAGAAGTCTCGAACAATGCACAGGTAACAGTACGGGACAAAAACATCTACTGACCTCTCACCGATTATCCACCGTCAGGTGTGACCACTTATCTTGGCACACTGAAATAGTTTTTCATCTCCTAAAGAATGGCCCTAGAAAAAGTGCCCCTTTTTGCTGTGTAGGGTACCGGCATATCCGTTCTTTGCCAATTTTGGGTTTTCCTGGGTTTTTTGGTTTTTCTTGGTTTTCGGCATGATCTCAATGTGCTGGGTTTCTGCATCCAGGCCTACCTGGGGTAGTGCGTCATTCCGTCGAACTACAGACTTCTACCCCAGGCAGCAATACCCACTACACACTGTTCAAGGTGGCTGTTCCATTTAGTTTACGTGCCAACTATTAGCCAATCAGATTACGCGTTGCAGAAGAGCCTTGGATTGCAAGTTGCCATGTCAGCTGTACAGTGCAATGGATCGAATCGAGCAAGTTTCCCGATTTATGTCTCGCAAAATGCTTGGATTTCCAGTAAATTTCCGACATTACGGATAAAACTGTACTTAAAATGTACAACAAAAAATATTTGTATTCCTGGAAGTCGGATTGACAGACGACGCCGCGAGTTTATAAAAGGGGCATTTTGATTGGCCACTCGCGACTAGGACCAAGCCGTGAAATAGAAATGCTGCTATTGACGCCAGGGGTATGAGTGATGTAACAGGAGGTGTAGTCACGCGATGCCCCTGGTGTGCCAGGATGGGTTTCTGGGAACCTCAGTGACCCCTGGTTGTTTATATTGAGAAGGCTAATCTTTCTAAGAAGCCTAATTATGATTTGTTTACACTAGTGTTCACCATCAATAGTATAAAATAACTGAGACCAGCATGTTTGCATTATGCATTAGTAGTATCAGCACAGTCATGTTGTGTTGGACTGGGATGGTATATATGCCTCATCCAAGGTGTGACACACCGTCTGTGCCTTGATTTACCTCCATAGCAATGGGAAAATAGCTAATGTCATGTCATGTTTAAGAATAAGGATATTTTGGGTGGTTCCTGGGTGGTTCCATGGTTTCCTGGGTATTTTCATGGTTTTCTGGGTGGTTCCATAGTTTCCTGGGTGGTTTCATGGTTCCAAGGTTTAGAACCTACCATGTTATACTACTGATGATGAACACTAGTGTAAACAAATCATAATTAGCCTTCTCAGAAAGAGATGAAGGGTAATTCAAACTACTCACTATAAACAACGAGGGGTCAGTGAGGTTCCCAGAAACCCAGCACATGTGGTCTCAGGCAATTGAGATCATGCCGAGCTTCAGTCGCAGAGCTGACTTCAGAGTTGGCAAGGAGTCCGAACACCAGGGTGCCCTCCTGGATGATTAGAATAAGATTAAATCTGCAGCCAGAGTCAAGAGCTTCAAGAGTGCAATATCATGATATGGCTGTCATGTATTTAGGCCTAAACCACTTGACACCGATGACCTGTTTGTGAGGATACAGTCAGCTAGTTGTTTACGGCTATGTCTAACAAGTACGAAGTAGTCCATCACTTCGTTTTGTCATTTCGTCATTTTGCTGTTTTGACAAAGCCGGATAAAAGTATAATTTTGGGTGGTTCCATGGTTTCCTGGGTGGTTTCATGGTTTCATGGGTGGTTTCATGGTTTCATGGGTGGTTTAGAACCTATTTTCTCTCCTTTATGTACTTAAAGGAACTGGACGTCCAAGTTCTAGACACTCACTCACTGGTTCTCTATCCACGCGACGCCTGCGGTGCTGCCACCTATTGTCGGTGATATAAACTGACGTGAATATCGTGAGTGAGTTGCATTGGACCGGGCACCAGTGTAACGATCACTGGTGCTGCCACCTTTACGAAGGAATAAAACTAGTTTGCTGGCCACTGTTTGTAAACAAACCAGTTTGTTCACAACTTGGACGTCCAGCTCCTTTAAGCATGATCCAACGCAGCTTTTTATTACAACTCTCAATTTATCAAGTGTATAACTTGAAAAATGTAGGGGTAGGGTTAGGTGTTATTAGAGAGCTTTCGCACTCTCACGTTTTGTTGATCGAAACCAGGTGTGAAAGGAAAGAATGTCCTAGGAAAAACTGTCCTGGGAACAAATGATCCTATTGTTACAATGTAATCTCTGGCGATTGGTTTCTATACCCATGCACCTTAATCCGTCATTCAACAATAGAAGTGGACACTTTTTACTTGGGGACACTTTTTACTACTACATCTGTCCTACAGGGTGTTTCAAAAAAAGTATTGTCCCCCAGATAGTACTTGTATTAGTTTCCAGAAATCTCTTATCTGATTTCAGTAGACCTTCGTCTTTTCGTTTGTTTGCCATCATATCAACCATTATCGGTTCCGCATGAGCGAGCCCAGGCGATTTACTTGTTCCAACTTTGAAATGGCTTGCGCACGGATGTGAAAAGGTTAAAACAGAATTACTCACCACGGTTGTAAAATGTGGACATGTGCTGTGTATCTCCTAAACTCCCAAACAAATTCCATTAACCCATTACCATCCACAAGCCCACATTTACAAACTTGGGACCTTGAATTTGACCTCCTTCATGTCCTAATGAAAATGACAACACAATGGTTAAAGAAGGCAATGGCACATGGAAATGAAGACATTATACCTTACATTTCAAGTAAGTGTAACTACTGAGGTTGATGGTTTGAAACAAGATCGGGCAATGGTTACGTAGACGAACTGTTCACGACATGCTCAGGAGAGCTCAAGTGTGTGTGGAGCGAAATGGTGGGCACGTGGAGGACTAAAATATGCACTTGTGATGTTAAACCGATCATGAACCCTTAATTCCTGCACAACGAACGATTAATTTCGATGGCATGGAGCCATTGTCTTCTTGTCACTTTAATCAGAATGTCAAATTCATGGTCCCACTAGTTTGTGGGCTTGTGGAGGGTAATGGGTTAATGGAATTTGTTTGGGAGTTTAGGAGATACAAAGCACATGTCCACATTTTACAACCGTGGAAAGTAATTCTGTTTTAACCCTTTCACATCCGTGCGCGCAAGCCATTTCAAATTGGGAACAAGTAAATCGCCTGTGCTCGCTCATGCGGAACCGATTATGATTGATATGACGGTAAACAAAGGAAGAGACCGAGGTCTAATGAAACCAGATAACAGATTTCTGGAAACTGATACAAGTACTACACTGTATCTGGGAGACAATTTTCTAAATGTACATGTATACCGGTACTTTTTTTGAAACACCCTGTAGGACCGGGTTTCGGTGTGCTGCCCTCTATCGTAACTAGGATCCGCATTGGAATGACTATACAAGCGATGAAGTTTTGATATGGACTCACCTAGTCCGACACATAGCCCTGGAAAACAAAACTGATATCGTACAAATTCGTGAAAAACAGCCTGATGCACATGGAAGAGGCGTAATGTCATACAGATTGGTGGTGGCTTTTTCGTGATCTTAGCGTGTTAACTTAATTTGGCTTCTGGGCAATTCCACGGTCACGGACGTGACATTTTTTCACTTATTCAGTGCTCTTTCTGCAAATTTTGGAACCACAGAAAGATGTATCCCTGCATCATGTCAGGCTCTTGTCCTTCTATGCCCCTGGTATGAACTAAGTAGGTTGTGATTCATAATTAGTGCACTGTTTGCTAATTAGTTGCGTCACGGACGTGACATCGCACACGTCACGTCTGTGACGCAACTAATTACATGTAGCAAACAGTGCACTAATTATGAACCACAACGAACTTGATTCATACCAGTGGCATAGAACGGCATGGAGAAAACGCGGAATTCCACGGAAATCCGCCAAGAATCCGAAACTGTAATTATAGCTTTTAACAATGGAATAAACTATACACTGGCCTTAACACATGTAGGGTATAATAATAATGAAATAAAAAGGCCAAGCAAAGCAGTTGGAATGCGGCCACAGCGGCATTGTTTCTGTAGCCGAACCACCTTGCTACCTCGTATCTAGGCTAGTGCCAATATGATAAGAGATAAGGGGAGGGGACCGGTTGGGATGATCCACGTGACAAGTTTCACACCAGTTAATAGTACAGTATAAACTGCAGACCACCAAATTATGTCTAGCGGAATTCCGTGGAATTCCGCGTTTTCTCCATGCCGGGCATAGAAGGACACCAGCCTGACATGATGCAGGGTACTTAATGGTCGTTTGGTGCCATGAGTTGCAGAGACTGCACTAACCATGCTAACAATAGGTAAACAAATATCCTGAATTTTACCGTGGACTTGCCCTCCTTCCCGAACTCTCTGCAAGACCCATTACCATAGGGTTACGGTATCTTAGAACCAAAATCAGACCTGAATGTAGCGCTACTTACACATAGAAAACAAGAGAATACAGAGCTGTAGTTGTTGCATCATGTTCCTCGAAAGTCTCTTACCAGACTGACACGCAGCATAATAATCTAGGTGATTTCATCAATTGAAATTGAACTAATCCAATTTAATCTCTGGCAGCTGTGTGGGCTTTGGCATAATACCTGTTACAGAAAATAATTAATAAACCAGATGTGAGAAATGCTTATTGAATAGGAATGCATCACCATCCCTCGATGCTCAGTATAAAGACAAAAATACTTATTGTTATGCCTAATCCCATAATCCGTACATTGTAGGTCTATCTAGATGATGTTTACAATCATTGCTCTCTTTGGGACAATGTGTAAATGTCGTCTAATCCAGTGTTCCCAGGTTACAGGATTAGAATGGTTAGCGGTGATGGTTAGGGCTAGTACCATGTTTAGTATTAGGGTAGGGTAAGTGATAATGTTTGAGGGTCAGGGTTAGGGTTAGTCCTAGGGGCTTGAGCTAGGAATTAGCGTGTAGGATCATGACTGGACGGCATTCACCCAATCAGCCTCTCTTTGAAACATTTGGTCAGGAAAACACAGGGAATAAAGTAATTGCTTGGGAATTGGCATCCTGAGAATCCCAGGGCTTCGCGCTCGCTCCTTTCGCAACCTCTACGCCCTGAGGACATCGGCTCGATTTCCTGAGGTACTTGCGAAAGAAATCCTTTCGCCCAATCAGCATCGCTTTCATCCAATGACGTCAGCGTGTTTTGAAGATTGGACACATCCAATGACGTCTGCGTGTTTTGAAGATGGGACAAATCGCCCTTCATTCGCTGTCAAACTTGCTGAATTTTTGACTGTTCCTGAATAAACTTGGGAGCTATTCATATGTATACTGAGTGGCGTCCGTCTGTGTGTCGTCCGTTAAACTGGCACGCAACCGCAAGGCCCAGGATCATGAAAGTTGGTGGAGAGGTAGGCCCTAGGAAGGACTCGAAACAGAACCAAATTTTTTTGCCAACTCACCTACATTATGCCCTCCAGGGGACAATTTCCGTAAAATGGAAAACCCCAATAACTCAGCCCAGAGAAAATACATCAAACTGTAATTGATAGGGTAGGTACATGTAGCATGTAAATTCTTCACCTCCTGTGGGGGTAAATTTTCCCATTTTTGCCTACCAGGGGGCGCAATCTGCAGAAATGTAAAACAGGGATATTTGAATTTCCCGCTTGATGATGTCACCATATGCTGTCTGTGGATGATGTCAAACTACTTCCTGTGGGCTTTGTGCTGACATAAGTAAAAGCAGCCTTTCTGCAGAGCTGACTATGCTCACAAGGTCAAGGTATTATCTCATCTGCTCATTAACTCACATCACACAGTTGTTCATCTTTTGTCTATTTTAGGCCTAGGCCTACATAACTTAGGCATGTTAGGCCTATATCCACTACTTTTTCCACTGTGGTGGTTTACGGATAAAGGTGAGGTGTATGCGAAAAAATCTGGAGTCGATTATTAGAGACTGATATCGTCATGAATGAATGAAGTGAACACTTCGCGATTCATGGTAGGCGCCTGCCCTGGGCCTACATGTAGGTGGCCATTGTATTTCACATACCCGGTACGTCTCCATACTTGAGAAGCATAGTGATACCGGTACAAACCTCGTTACCAGGGGTCGTTCACTTTCTGACAAAATGGCGGTCGCGTCACTAACCCCTGGCATCAGCTTTGGATTTAACGCACATGATTGGTTGACGAGAAACTGTCAAATATACCCAAGAATATACCCAAAGAAATTTTCAAAATATTTTGGATCAAACCAGAAGGTTATCTATATCCAGAATTGATGATTTTTTGTAAAAAGAATTTAAAAAAGCACAAGTAAGTATTTCAAATTGATAATTTTTTACTCGTGCTGCCACCTATACTTAGACCAAGATTCCTGGTCTAACAACCGAAGCTGATTCCAGGGGTTAGTGAGCGAGTGGTCCGAGGTTGTCTGAGCGAACTATACCCCTGGGGACGAGGTTGGACACCGGTAATGGGTCAAATGGTGCACCATGTCAGTTTTAGGTGCACTCCAACTTCCAGTATGGCCAACTGCTGGATCTTGTGCTCTGTTCCATAACTTGAGAATGGCTTGGTCAATCGGCTTCATATTTTCCATGCATAGTGATTTTTGTCAGATCGTGCATCATATCGATTTTGGTTTTTGCTACAACTTCCAATATGACCGCCAGACGTGGCCATCTTGGATGGTGCATTCTGCTCCATAACTCGCAGGGTCGGATCCAAGGTCGACAGAAAGGGGGGCGTAGCTCGACGGAGGTGGTGGGCCGGGGTGGTGAGCACCGAGACCGCGAAGCCCAAAACGGGGGGTCTGGGGCTCCCCCAGAAAAAATTGACAATTTAAGTGCTTTTAGATGCATTTTCCTGGCATCTGAGAGCAAAAAACTCGAATTTTTATGTGACTGAATTTTTGTTGCCAAAAAATCACTGCTCTGCATAAAATCCGACCCTGACTTGAGAACTGCTTCATCAATCAACTGCATACGTCAGCTGGGCGCATCGCCCATGGGCGACTTGTTTGAATAACGGATATATCCAATCTATAGGCCTATCCACTTTAGTTTCTATTTCCCTGCGATTCTGTACAATCGACAGGGCCAGACTTCTGTTGACTGTCGCTATATTGAATAACATTTTGAATATTCGTGAACGAAATGAATGAGTAAAAAGATATTGGGTTCGGAAATGCGATTTATTTTCGAGATTTTTAGCATCAATTTCCAAACAAATGAGAGAAATATCAGCGTCTCTCACATTTTGATGTGCCGATGTTTAAAGGTAATTTTTCACACATGTTGCTCCTTTGCCAAGAAGACCAAAACAATGATGGTCTTGAGATGGCTTCCGATTACTTCTTTGGACACATTGGCACGTCACAATATTCCCAAGGATGAGGCCAAGAACGACCTTTACCGATCCACCACCACGGCCGCTTTCCGTTATCAGGATTCCTGCAGAAGTTGGACGGCGTGTCATTTTGTGTAGCCAGACCCCAGCTATTATACCAGTGAAAACAATATTTTCCTTTCTCCGTCCACTGCAAGGTCCCCCTGTAGTCTGTGCCTTTCTCTGTTTTCTTACAACCGATAGATACTTCTGGAAATAACAAACATTTCGTGTCATAAGGTATTGAGAAGTCCACTAGTGTTTTGAATTTGATACCGTCTGCATTGCTCATGTTCAGTGATGGGGATTGAGGCGCCACCTACAAGGAAGCCATTGACCAATGTACAGTAACATTACAAAAACAAGAACGAAAATCGACAGCAAGACTTCTAAATGTGACTCAGTGGCTCGAACTTCTAAGAACGTATTATTAAATAAATTGGAGAAGTCATCTACTATTCAGGGACTAGGACTGCCATACATGACAGAGTATATGTTCGTTCATGTTTGTCAGTTTGGTGCGACGTGTTAAGGGGAAGCTGTATTTTCATATTGCTTGGATCCAGGCCTCTCTGAGAAAAGCAATAAAGACACCCCCAGTTGACTGTTTTTATGGTCCAATATGATCACTGTGCTTTATAGATCAGAAAATGAGCAAAGTCCCAAGAATTACAGCTTAATTACATTACATAATCAATAACAAAGAAATTCACCGAACGTTAAAGCAGGTACGATTTTGTTGGAGTAGAAGCATGTAAATGACATATTCATTCTTTTTTGTTGGATTGTGATGGGTGTGTTAAAGTTCACTTCCTACAATTAGTAATGGTCTTGGGCCAGGAAGAAAGGAGTATATGAGTGACTTGAAAAAAAGTAGTGACTTTCTTCTCTTACAAGAACATTGGCAATATG
>NMRB01003002.1:4003-25608 GCA_002633025.1 Notospermus geniculatus
AAAGGAGCTGTTTCCTTAAGGAACGATTGTACCAAGTCATTTTTTAGGTATTAATTGTTGGGCAGTTGTATTAAAAATGGATGGAATATGTAGTTTATACATCACTCTAAATTGTGAAAGCGGAAAAATGTGACCATTACATAACTGAATGGTAAAACAAAGGACATTTGCAAAATGTCTGAAATGAAGCAGAAACACTCAAAATACTGATTAATGAATCTGGTACATATGTTAGCTCAGTGTGTATTTATCTTTTGTTGCTGAAAACACCATTTCAAAACATCACTTTAAGAGATATTTGCATTTAAATCTAAAATAAGTCAGCAATTTGCCTGATTCTACAGTTGTGTTTGTGAGGACCTCATAGAGGGGGAAAAAGGAAAACCAACATGACCACATGGTTGGCTGAATTGCCACAATCAGAATAATATCCAGGCAGTTGAATGTGTAACCAATGTGACCAGTGATCAGTAGTGTCACACACAAACCAAGTTCAATACTCAGGCTGAACTGAATTAACCCAAAAAGCAAAGAGTGAATGACGTGAATATGAAACCGTCCATTCAGGAGGTGATCGAGAGGGCCACGACCGGACGACCATGAGTGTACTGTAATAAGGCCTTATTGAGCTTACAAATAACACAAACATCAGTGGTGGTCACTGATCACATTGGTTACATCGAATTGCCTGGATATTATTCTGATTGTGGCAATTCAGCCAACCGTTTGGTCATGTCAGTTTTCCTTTTTCCCCCTCTATGAGGTCCTCACAAACACAACTGTAGAATCAGGCAAACTGCTGACTTATTTTAGCTTTAAATGCAAATATCTCTTAAAGCGATGTTTTAAAATGGTGTTTTCAGCAATAAAAGATAAATACACACTGAGCTAACATATGTACCAGATTCATTAATCAGTATTTTGAGTGTTTCTGCTTCATTTCAGACATTTTGCAAATGTCCTTTGTTTTACCATTCAGTTATGTAATGGACACATTTTTCCTCTTTCACAATATAGAGTGATGGCTAAACTACAGATTCCATCCATTTTTAGTACAACTACCAAACAATTAATACCTAAAAAATGACTTGGTACAATCGTTCCTTAAGGAAACAGCTCCTTTTGTTGATTATGCTAGGGCCAGCACTGATGAATTCTGGCTCCTCCCAAACCAGGCCAATCAACCACCGTATGTCATTAGCTGTCCCTTTATTGGAATATCTTACCAGCTATTTGTCGTTTTTCCGCTGAGACCTTAGCCGGTGCAAGTATGATGGGCACGGAACCAAAGTAGCCATTGGTTATCCCGTTTATGGCGGAAAATAAGAAAGGTAGGCCCATTCCCGGAATAATAGGGTTCAATCTTGGGATGGAACAGAGGATAAACAGGGGAATCAGGATGAACCTTGCAATGGAACATATAACTAAGGCGTAGCTCGGGCAATCGTATAGGCGAATGGTAAAAATCTGAAGTCAGAAGACAAAAAGAACATTTTAGGTCTGCGATACTTAAAGATTTTTTGGAAAGTTTATGTATTATTATACATGTACATTTATGTATGTTTATAGCGCCTACGCCAGTTGCACTAGCGGCCTCCACAGGTGCCAACTACAAAAGTGTCGATACTCCGCGACCACAGTACGGTACGGTATATGAAACATGGCAGTAGTTACGGACCATAGATGGGAACGGGTACATACAGCAATTAGAGTATTAAAAGATGGGATTCCGAAAAGAAATTGAGTCGTGGAACAAACGGTGTGGTGGAGCCAGTTATCCATTGCCATAGGCCTACAGTATCCCATCAACATAAGTTCTGTGCCACGAGAAAGTATGTGGGATACTTGATGATGCGGTCTTAAGCAGCCAGTCATAGGGACTATCAAGACCGCCCACCTGCAGTCTCTGTCTTGGTGGTTTGGTCACATCTGCTGACCAATCAAATCACGCAACATGACTGTGTACGGTATGCAAGTACTTACCTTGCCTATAAGGTCAAATAGATTGAATAGCGATAACATAATGACGGGCATCCAACTCCCTAATTCGCAGCTGATAACTTCTGAGGAAAGGCCAGGGAAGAGGCCCAGAGTGACGACGTAGTTGAGAAAGAATGCTAACATGTATGGCCAGATAACCCGCACCACGTGCCACCGGTTGTCCAAGGCCCCTGGAAAATCGCATAGCATCATCATTATGAAATTGACTTATCTCGAGTTCAGTCAATTTGAAGACCGCTTTTAGTGATTGAGAAAGTCATACTGAGGGGAGAGGGATTCAGGGTCCGTGCAAACAAGGAATAAGACCCCCCCCCCCCCGTCTGCTTAGGCCTTATTATTATCATGGCTCGCCTTCATTCGCCCTTTATTAACGGGCTCGAAAAATGGACACGTCTCGTGTCACTGTGGACAAGGAGTAGAGGATTGGCAGTGTTTTCCTTCTAGTAATCTTTCACTATACCAGTTGTATACACTTTGTATGCTACATGTACATGTACGAACTGTTGACATTATGTAAATTTAAGAATATTTCCCATGTTTCAAGGTCGTTTGGTATTGCATGTAGGCCTAATTGCTGCTGAGTGTGCATGATATCAAAAATAGATAATTAGAGGATCTGATATGGTGTGAAATATGTCCAAATTAAACTAGGCCTTGCTAATATCTCACTTTTTATTCGCAACCTAAGCGGTTCCTTCTTAGCTACTACACCAGTTGTTCCTCTATTTGGAAGTCTAACTTCGTCTGTCGACCCGTAACTGCTTCCCAGCGCCGTACTAGTTTCTTGCTGGTCATCCTGCAAATGATGGAGGAGGCCTAAATTGATCCATAAAATCAGAAAAAGTTGAAAACAAGGGAAAATTGAAGAGGGAAGACTTTAATGAAAACGACATAGAGTAGACTGCAGGTAGACTTTTGTATTGCCCACCAGATATAACTGCGCATGCGCAGACTGTAAGAAATTCAAGATGGCGGGGCCGTCGAAACGATGAGAAGAGGTTGCTGTTGTTGTCCGAAATACCGCTTTGCCTGAGATATCGTGTGACTTCAATGCAATTCACATGTCATTCCAGCCTCAATTTCGAGGCCAATCTGTTACAAACCTACTTTTAAAAGTTCTTCTCCTTCCCCATTGGTTTTTACTTGACATTTTTCCACATGATATTTGACGAATGGTGACTTCATTGACAGCAGAAAGGCAACGAGGCAGAAGGCTGAGATAACCAGAGAACATACGAAAAAAATGATCGTGCTCATCATTGTGCTTTTCACAAAGGCTTTTGTCAATATTCTCGTGATTACTGTAATGACTCCGGCCAGACCTGAAAAAAATACAATATACGTTCTCAGGCTATACATGTGTATGTATTCGTAAATCAATTCAGCTCCTTTGGCTGGCGTTAATTTTCTGTAGGTNCCTAGCTAATTGCTGCTGAGTGTGCATGATATCAAAAATAGATAATTAGAGGATCTGATATGGTGTGAAATGAATGAATGTCCAAATTACTAGGCCTTGCTAATATCTCACTTTTTATTCGCAACCTAAACGGTTCCTTCTTAGCTACTACACCAGTTGTTCCTCTATTTGGAAGTCTAACTTCGTCTGTCGACCCGTAACTGCTTCCCAGCGCCGTAGTTTCTTGCTGGTCATCCTGCAAATGATGGAGGAGGCCTAAATTGATCCATAAAATCAGAAAAAGTTGAAAACAAGGGAAAATTGAAGAGGGAAGACTTTAATGAAAACGACATAGAGTAGACTGCAAGTAGACTTTTGTATTGCCCACCAGATATAACTGCGCATGCGCACACTGTAAAAAATTCAAGATGGCGGGGCCGTCGAAACGATGAGAAGAGGTTGCTGTTGTTGTCCGAAATACCGCTTTGCCTGAGATATCGTGTGACTTCAATGCAATTCACATGTCATTCCAGCCTCAATTTCGAGGCCAATCTGTTACAAACCTACTTTTAAAAGTTCTTCTCCTTCCCCATTGGTTTTTACTTGACATTTTTCCACATGATATTTGACGAATGGTGACTTCATTGACAGCAGAAAGGCAACGAGGCAGAAGGCTGAGATAACCAGAGAACATACGAAAAAAATGATCGTGCTCATCATTGTGCTTTTCACAAAGGCTTTTGTCAATATTCTCGTGATTACTGTAATGACTCCGGCCAGACCTGAAAAAATACAATATACGTTCTCAGGATATACATGTGTATGTATTCGTAAATCAATTCAGCTCCTTTGGCTGGCGTTAATTTTCTGTAGGTAGGCCAGCTTGCTCGGCAGAAGTCCATGTGGGAAAAACAACTTGAAATATATACAAGTGGGTAAAAAGGTATGATCCATTTGTCATTATTTTGGTCATCAAAGGTTGTTACGCTCAGACGGGACTGGACGTCCTCAGTCCAGTGAGCTTTGGATCGGGCACCACGCCTCCCGTCGAAAGTCGGCAACTATAGGAAATCGTTGCGGTAATCTTTGTAAGAGTTTATCTCTGCCCGGAGAGTGGTCTGTACTTACTTTCTAGAGTTTATCTCTGCCTGGAGAGTGGTCTGTACTTACGTTCTAGAGTTTATCTCTGGCTGGAGAGTGGTCTGTACTTACTTTCTCCTGCCATTATCCCTTGAGTGTACCGCCTTGGTAGCATGCTGAATAGACCATATAAGTTGTTTTGAAGAACTGAAACCGATCAAAAAGTTTCTTGACACACAAAAAAGATGAAACGGGATCAACGCTTTCGAAATCTGTCTTGGTCTGCATTCACAGATTGCGTCCAAAGTTTCGGACCTATACAAAGCCTACAGGAGGTCCAATAACTCAGGAAGGCACACGAACCTCAGACGGTATCGTGCGCTAAATAATAATAGGGAGTTTAGGAAATCAAACGATAAACGTCAACGTTATTTTTTGTACCGAAAACGCAATATATAATCTGGTGAATTTGCAGTATGAAAAATAAAGTTATCGTACAGTTAACGTTTATCGTTTGATTTCTTTAACTCCCTAATAAGTCTATATGTAAGTTTTCTTCATTTATGACTGATGTTGTCACCGTGAGCTGCTTATGAGGTTGCTGACGTAAGTGAATGTAAAGCTCCCAGGAAAGCGCACGAAAACCATGACCGTTGTAAAGTTGGCTTACCAGCTGACGCGAATGATACTAAGAAACAACACAGCAACAGAAGATGATACGACACTTCAGTTGAGAAAGGTCGAATCCACGCCTCAATGATGGCAAGATACGCAAGGCAAGCCAGACTTGCTACAAATCCTGTTACGATTTTCACTGTAGGGTTGAGTATTTCGACTGTCATGTTGGATACAGTACATCCAAACCACACGACGGCGAGATATGAGACGCTGATTGAAAACATTATGTTCGTGCCTGGGTATGTCTGTTTGAAGAAGTCAACGGCCATGGTTATACTATTCCATGGCATCAAAAATGAAGTCCCGCATAATAGACATGCGCAGTACACCAGATTGTATCTGTCAACAGGTTCCGGCTGGTTTTTTGCCGCCGTCTCTCCGCTTGATCCGGAAGGATTTTCGCCTTCCGATGACTGCATTTTCCTGAGAGATGCGTTGAATCCAACTTCTGATCAGAGATGCAGTTTGAATAACCTGAGTCAGTGGTGAATCTGAAAGAGTGAAATCGGTTGAAAATTTACGCAGAAAGTTCTGCCACAAGCCAGGTTTCATCAGGTCCAGAATGTCCTGTCTGTTCAATACGGGAGCTGACAACTAGCCACAAATTTGACACTTGGCGTGAAGCGGTTTGACAAATAGCTCATTTTAAAAAATTGCACAAAATCTGTTGAATGTTCTTAGCGTTCATCAGTAGTGTAGCAGCGTCCATCATTTATTATCAACCGCGTGTGGGCTTCCCATACATGTACATGTAACTCCCTCATGTTCTGCCGTATATAGATCTAACACTTGCAAATAAACGACCATTTAAATATGAAGTCGTATACTACATGCATGTTTGCCCATGGTATAAAACCAATTTAACCCAACATAGGCTTGTCAATAGGCCCATCGAGGTTCTGTCCTATCTGTCTGCACAGCTGTGTGATGTTACATGTATGTTGCAAATTAATAATAGACCCACATGTACAGTATAAAAATCAGTAAAAACGTATCCTAGAATTACTATGAGATCAAAAATAGATAGGCCTACCGGTAAGAGAGGAAATGATAGTTTAGGCCTGCAAGGTGTTCTGTTGAATAGTCGGCTAATACACCGTACCAAAATGAATAAGCTATATATTTTCGGTTTAACGTGAATTGAAATAACGGATAATACGGTGTCACCCGTGACGAATTTCGCACTATGATCGAGCACTTGCGATCTTGTACAAAAAAAGTTGTATTTAGGCCTATGTAAAACACAATGTAGGCCTATTTGTAATGTTGGTCAAAAAAATACAAAAAATCATATCATCATCATATCATATCATATAGGCCGCCGACTTTATTTCCATTGAGTCAGTTCTTTTGGCTGTCGTAGGCCTTAGGAAAAAAACACTCGAAGTTGAAGTTGCGCAATAGGAGTTGTCAGCGAGTTGACCAATAGGTATCACTACTGCCCAATTTAATGCATATAGCGGACCCAGTCATTATTGATCGAGCAGCAATCACGTAGATTTTCCTCAGTGTACATTGGTCCGCTAGAACTTTGCTGCCATCTGTTGGCAATATGCGCGGCTGACTGCTCCTGTTATGGCCATGTCTTCAAGCTGCGTGGTTTATGCCAAGCCTATACAGTACAACATTTGCATAAAATTTCTACTGTTGTGGTGATAGTAAAATAATTTATAAAGCACTATACTGGTATGTTGAAAAGACTATTAACTGACTGATTTCGCCCTTTGTCATCAAGTGCATGAAGGCCTGATTTAGGCCTATGCTGCACATGATTCTCCCATACTGCACACGATTCTCCGATCGCATGACTGAAGGCCGTATAAAAAAATACTTGTTTCTCACTTTACTCGCGCATGTGGATTTCCTGTCGCATGGATTTTTTTTGATTTTTTTTTTCAAAATAAGTTTTTTCAAGCTATTAAAGTTGAGAAATGAAGTTCCAAACTAATTTGCACAGTCATTGAATTAGACCTACAGCCCATGACTGGTGTGGAATTGGTGGGCCAAGGTTATCATTGACAGCTGAGCACATGGTTAGCATATGGTTGCTAAGATGGCTTCAGGGCGGGAAGGAAGGCGGTGGTGAGCGTGCTGTGTTCATTTTGCAAATTAGGTACAAACAAACAATTCTGAAAGGATGGTGGGCAATTCCAATCGAAATTTCTAATACCCTTACTTTGTCTGATGTCATCGTTTTAATAAATACAAATACCGGTATATTTGAATGTTTGTACTTGTCGGTAATTATACTAACCCTGGAGGAATAACCACAGACACTTGTCTTCCCTGGTGGGTGAGAAGGGGCAGGGAAGCTTATGCAAGGCCGTTACTGAAAGGTAGATTCTCGAGGGTGGTGGGATATCAATTACCTACCCTAGAGAACCAACTACTCCTCAGAATGGGTCTTTCCCAAGCTTCCTAGCCCTTCTCACCCACCAAGAAACACATTCCTGTGGAATCCAGGGGCCGGTTGCACAAAGAATCTTAAAGTCTAAGAAAAAACTTAAGTCTGAAATGAAGTCATCTTGATTTGCTGAAACCTGGTCACATGATGACTTAAAGATCACGACTTCATTGTTTACATTCAATGTTTGTAAACACGAATGTTTACAGTATGTTATTTTGGACTTTTGGGACATGCCAACCCACCAAAATGAATACTTTTGGAATCAACAGAATTTCCAGAGGGTCATGCCACCAACAATTTGCTCATAAGACAAAGAAAGCCTGGACATAAACAAACAAAATGTAAATAAACAATGAATTTCGTGGCCCGCGAAAATATCCGTGATATATTATCTTTAAGTCCAACTTTAGACTTAAGATTCTTTGTGAAACTGGGCCCAGAGGTATTTAGCAGAATGAAGGGTCTACCTTTTGTCTGAAAATTTAGTCAATTTGTAAATTTTAAAAAATCAAGAAAATAAAAAAGCGCCTGTCTCACAGGAAAATTGAAATGAGAAACAATTTTTTATTGCCTATCAAGGGATGGAAGGGCGGACAAGATGCAAAGTCTGTCGACTCTTGGCTTATTTTGCTTATTAATCGGTGTTGATTCTATCAAAATGCCGTGACCTGATCCCCCCGACCTCAAAACGCCAGGAAGAATTAGGCCTAGTCAGCTCCGTCGGTTCTGACGACAAAAGCGCTCTAGATATATAGAATTTCATATACCGAAGTACACAATTGATAAGGCTGTTGACGATACACTGATCTAGATTTATCAGGAGACTACAGAGAAAGCACAGGCCTGGTTTGCTGAGTCATATTTCCGAAAACTTGGCCAAAGTTTCTTATTTTGTTGTCGGCTGCGTTCGTCATTTTGGTGTCGGAACATCTTTTAGACGAGGTTTGGATTGTTGGTGTCACCATCGCTAAAACGGGAAACAGTCACGGTACTCAAGGTATGTCCCGAAGATGTTGTTCGATACGATACTGTTTCTGTTACAAAATATCAATATTAATATACATACATGTATGTAGCGTAAACAATGGTAAATCAACTTCTCCGTACGCATTGACACAGTTTTTTCGATACCAGGGCCGACCGCACAGAAATACACGTTATACCGGCGCCTATCGGCAGTTAGTTATAACTTATTTTCCCATTAACTAAACCGCCGATAGGCACCGAAAGCACTATCGGACTTTCTGTGCGGTCGCCCCAGGCCTATTCATTTCTGAGATCCCTAGGCTATCTCCAGCGGGTGCTCAACTGATCATAAATTAATTTTGCGGAATTGATGTTACGATATCCACAAATGCACTGCAACCACAAACCAGCACGCATGCTGAAGCGACTTCTGGCCAAGGTTCATGTTCGAGTGAAAGCCTTTCCTTCCGCTGTGAAAAGATGAAGGCGACTCCTTGCAGTTTTTGCCTTCATGCTCTGATTGCTCAATTGCATTCCTCCGGTCATGCATCAGAAACACCCCGAATCTCCCTTTTTCAACTTTCATGGGCCTACTCCATATAGTTGCTGCATTATCAAGTTTGAATGGCGTTACGCCGAACTCTCAAATCATGAGAACACATTTGTCTTCAGCCGCTCTGAACTTGTGATCCTGCGTTACTACAATAAATGCCCCTGTCTACTTCTTCAGAAATACGTCAGCGACTCTGGGTATGGTAACAAGAAAAACTTGGACTCAATGCCGATGGTTGGTCAAAATACTAGGCCTTTCTCTGGTGATATTCTTGGTCCTGCAATTGCAAGTCACGAAAAATGGGCCACAAGGAGGAGGAGGAGGAGGACAGGGAAGAATACATCATGATGGTAGATGTTTTGCGGGTGATATACAAAATAACACCAAGTTAGGCCTATTTACAAATCACTTGAGCGGTCTCAAATTTTTGCAAATTATTAACGGTGTATAGGCCAAATTTTTAAGTACACATTCAATGGCAATGGTACACACATTACCTGTTCAAATCAAGATAGGAGCATGGCTGTTTTGAGACGGATGTGTACAGTACATAGTTGTAAATTTGAGATCATTCTTGAATGCTTGTAGTCCGTCGATGTGTGCGCAACGGTATTGAGGAAGTGGAAGTGCTGTCATTTTAGGTCAAAACAATTATTTTTCCAAGGAACAAATATCAGGTTGGTGATTCAAACCTAAAAATCTTTTTTTCGCACGCGATTTTACTCATGCATAACTAATCGTGTTGACTATTTTTGCAGTTGTTTCGGCAAATAGAAGGGGTGACAGCTTACTTTGTAATCACCCGTCACCCCTTCCATTTACCAGATGAACTGCGAATGCGACAAGCACCATTAGTTATGCATCAACGACTTCGCGTACGAATAAAATAATTTTGTGTTTGAATCACCAGCGTGAATATCTATTTCATCTTCTTTTTTTCATTGGAAATCAGTCCGCCATCAGTCACGTGTTCTACTGTCCACCAATCACAGCAAAGAGGATGCGAACTGCACTCCACGAGCAAGCGACAACTTCCCAGATGACAACATCCCGTTGGACGTGAAAAGAAATGGCGGGGTGGCATTCCATATATTCATAGCTATTTACGCCTTTGGTGCTTTAGCTGTCGTTTGCAACTACTATTTTCTCTCGGCAATGGAAGCCATTTGCAAGAGTAAGTTAAAAATCTACATGTAAGGAGTCATCGTGCATAACTGTCTCCTTTCTCTGGTCTCCACGCTTTGGTGATGGGTCCCGTGGATACCTGTGCCCTTGGACGTCATAAATGTGGGTATAGTTTCCTTAATTTTTATGCAGTTTTTGGTGTACATGTATTATCAGATTTTCTCCGTTCCCAGGACTTGGTCTCTCGGAGGACGTAGCAGGAGCTACTTTCATGGCAATAGGTACCTCAGCACCAGAGATTGGAACTGCATTTATTGGTAAATCTATAGTAAACATACCTTAAGATCATTTCAAAATACATGTGTGCCCAAACCAGTACACGAAGTTCTGTCTTTGGCCGATTTCGCATCCATGCATCCTGGGTCTTTTTCATTCGCTTTAGAGAGTGTTCTGAGTTGTTCTTTGTCATATGCAGGTGTTTTTATTACTGAAAGTAATGTTGGTTTGGACACAGTGGCCGGATCGACAGTATTCAACATGTTTTTCATAACATCAATATGTGGACTCTTTGGACTGCATGTAAGTCAATGAAAAATAGCCAAATGTTTCCACCATGCTTAATCCAACGTTTTCACACCACCCGCCTTGTCAGCAGTTTCAGCAGAACAGAGTTTTTGCGCTGCAATCAGCAATCAGCAAGCGAGGCAATATATAGGGCCATATTCTAGAAGCTTCCTTAAGTGTAAGGTAGACCTTTAGCTATTGTTTGCAGGGTGGAATACAAAAGATTAAGGTCGACCTTACACTTAAGGAAGCTTCTAGAATGCGGCTCATTGTACCAAAAATTAATAAGGCGAGCTTATGAATTTTTGATACTACCTTATTGGCCAGTAAGAACCTTCCTTGCAATTGGTTGCTCAGTACTCAACCAGAATCACACAAACTGCCGCGTTCAGTACCTTGCACACAGGTGTGATAGAATCTAATGCCCCCACCCTCCTGATGTCCCCCTGTATTGTTATTCAAAGGATTAAGGGTCTTGGTCTCTCTTGAGTCCTACTCAATGGTGCCGCTTACTCCGTAAATGTATTGTTGAGTGCGGGGTGATGAATTTTTCAGATTGGAAATTTCACGTTGCCTACAGTTTTCTTCCCGAAATATTGTCAAGCGGTTCTGAAAATCATTGTACGTATACGTGTGCGACGATGAAAATCATCCCTCGGTATACCCGAGGTTGAGGAGTATGTTGTTCGGTCTGTAACGTCGACAATGAATGCAAAGTGTTCCGGGCCACCGCCCAGGCCGAAGGGGAGGTCACCTCCGTAACGACCGTGTTGTGAATCCGTGATGATAAAAATCATTACTTTCAGCATGTGACCATCAGGCGATGGCCAGTTGTAAGAGATCTCGCCTGCTTCGTTGTGGCAGCCATTGTTTTGATTGCCGTCATCATGGATGGTGTGGTGGCCTGGTATGTACTTGTTTGTTTTCTATGCCATAATAAATAAATGTATCAAAGATATTTTTGATAGGCCTAGCATACCTTTCTCCATGACTATGGATTCGCTGGTAATGCAGAAATTGGCCAAGGTTCGTTTGAGCGAAAGAGACTCGCATCTCAAGTTTTTGCTCTCCACTGATCGTTCGCATCTCAAGTTTTTGCTCTCCACTGATCGTTCGCATCTCAAGTTTTTGCTCTCCACTGATCGCTCGCATCTCAAGTTTTTGCTCTCCACTGATCACTCGCATCTCAAGTTTTTGCTCTCCACTGATCGCTCGATTGCATTTCAGGTACGAAGGCCTTCTCGTTACTCTTGTCTATGTTGCTTACATAATCATCATGATATTCAGCCAACGCATCCAAAATGGTTTGGACAGGTGCTCGGAAAGGAGGGGTGCCACAGACGAGGAGACATCGACGCTCCTCCAAACAGGACAAAGCACAAGTAAAATGTATTCCGACGTGGTCGTTGAGACAACGTTCTCTGGCGAAAACCAGGTGGCCGCTTCAGCCTCCAATTCAGAGAAGCGCCGTTCCAGTGTGAGTCTGTCACGATCGAGTGGTTATACGTCCAGCAATGAGCTCGAAGGTTCCTTGGAATTGTCGAAATCGAAGTTCGGCCACTCTGTTTTATCGTTAGGGGGTGACGGTAAGTAGGGTTAACTGCAAATGGCACTTTTCACTTTGGGGTCAATTGGATGGTCGTTTATTAGCAGAATGGAAAAGGCAACAACACCGGACTCCCCATATCAACTTGCTGACTTCTCTCTAAAAAGGATGTTGACCGAGAAATTGCGATCGTCCGCACTGGATCACGCCATACCAAATGGAAAGCATTCACCATAAATCGAAACCAGCATGAATAAAGGGGAGGCATTAGGATGTTACGAAATGGATTCGAGTTTCGTGCCTACCAAATGCTTCCCGACACTTTGCCCAAACGACTTTGTAGCTTTGAGTCGGCCGAAACGTTCTTTCTGCATCATATTTCAGACTCGAAACCAGGCTACCAGTCCCAGCTCACATGGCCAACAGGCCGCATCAACCAAATTGTCTGGATTCTGTACCTTCCCATCAGCGTCTTGCTTTTCATCACCATCCCAGACTGCAACAGGCCTGGCCGTTGGAAAAGTCTCTACCTTCTTACGTTTTTCTCATCGGTCGTCTGGGTGTCGGGGCTGTCCTACGTTATGGTTTGGATGGTGGAAATCATTGGTGAGTGACTCTCAGCACTTATACAGTCAGATGAAGATGGGACACGCCAGCCAGGAAAGAACATTTTTCCCAACGTCGACTTGCTTGGACCTGAAAATCCATCATCGCCAAACTCTTGGGTTGGACAGGGGTCGCAGTATGGACATGGGGCCGACGAGGGTCGACATACAGAAGTGATGTGTCAGATAACCAATTCCTGTACCTTCATTTCTTTTAGGGGAGGTCTTCTTCATTCCGGAATCAATTATGGGAATAACATTTCTTGCCGTAGGGACAAGTATACCGGATGCCATAGCAAGTCTTATAGCGTGCAGAAGAGGTAAAAAATTGAATGTTGCTGAAGGATCTTTACAATTTTACCGACCCTTGAAGGTTTTCGCAGTAAAATTACCTGATACTGTATAATATCAAAAATAGATATTTTGATAATATGTACTGCCCAATAGCTGAATGGGCGACATGGTGGAACCGACTCAGTCGATGTACCACGTGCAAGAAAACCAAAGAAAGAAGCGATGGATCGGCTAATCCCGATTTTCCCCGTTTAAACTGCATTTTTTCACCTGCGATGCCTGAAAAGGCCAACATTTCTTAGTGAAATAAATTGCTGAGATGTTTTGACACGTAGCCTTTGGCATCAACAGCACAAAAAAGGAATTCGTGTACAATGCGCATTTCGTGGAAATGATGTGTGTTGTTTATGTGTGTTTGTAATCCAACATGGCTGCCTAGCGATTTTTGTGGCGTCACTGCAAAGCCTCTATTAGATATAATGAAAGATCTTTTAGTGGTAACCAATGTTCTTTTATTTCAGGATACGGTGATATGGCAATCTCCAACATTCTCGGCAGCAATATTTTAGATATAGTCTGCACTGGTCTACCTTGGTTAATTAAGACAGGTATCGTCGAACCAGGGTCTCTCATCGAGACAGGAACCGCCTCAGTAGTCTTTACCATAATTTCATTACTTTCTAGTAGCGTGATTGTAATTATAGGTTTTCAAGTGGTCAGATGGACGCTAGACAAAAGAATTGGCATTTCCTACATGATATTTTACGCAGTTTACCTCGTGATTTCAATCCTGTATGAACTCAATTTCTTCGGGTTGGTCAATTTGCCATTGTGCCCCGATTGACGAGACAGAGCAACATTTGATGGGCAGTCGTGTTGCGATTTGTCACCCGCCTGAATGCCCGGATGTAAACAACTGATTTCATTGGTTGCATTGACATCATTTGCCGCCATCACTGGCCTGTCGCGCTCTGATTTGTTAACACGGACCAATTGAAGGTTAAACAGCTGTTTCGGGCAGCTAGTCGAATTTTTAAGAATTTCACGGGTGACTTTTTCAGATTGTTTGAACAGAAATGAAGCCCTTTTACATGGCTAGAAATACCATGATGGTGACCTTTGTGATAAAAACAGGCATAAACGATAAAATTGTTTTTTTGTACTATATTCTGTGATTTTGTTATTGAAGATTATACATGTACGTTTGATTTTGACCAAAAACTGAAACATTGTCATGCAAACACGTTTTATTGTTAATGACTACAACAATTACGCAAGAATATTTGTCAAGGGCAATAGATTCTAGCTGAAACATTTCTTTCGGACTTTGCAGAAAGGCACTCGGACTTCGTAGTGTGACTTTTCTCAAGCGCTAAATTTATGATGCATTTTGTGGCGAGTCCGCCTACATGTATACACCAAGCTCTGCAGCGAAACAATCTTGCATGCAAAAGTTCTAGTTTTCCCTGGGAACGAGCCGCACATAGACGCCATTCTGGGGTGCAAAAGTAAGCTGTTCCACCTTCTTCAGTGGGATTTCCGTTTCCTCACAACTCTGGAAGGTGAACTTCTGAAGGATTCTTGCCAAGGCCATCTTCCCTTCAACCTGGGCGAGCCGCATCCCGACACAATTTCTCGGACCACTGCCGAATGCTTGAAAGGCAAGGGAATGACGAGTTGCCCTTTGCTCTTTTGAAAATCTGCAAAAGAATCTAAATCTGCAAAAGAATCTCTAACTCTGTAGACCTCGGTTAGCGAGACATACATTTTTGTTTACCTCTTCAGGGTCTATTTTTCCAAAGCAATAGCGACTAACGACGATTTGGCTTCCATATTCTTCGAGCATCTTTAGAAGGTGTGCGTAAAAGTATTGAATTTTCTTTCGTGGCATTCCATTTGGCGGCACTTACTTCACTGTTAGAAATTATTATTTTTACAGTAGTGATTTTGCAGTAATTTTACAGAAAGTGCCTGCAGCAGAGTCCCCAGCACTTTCTGTAAATTTACATAATTTTTTATGGTATGATTCATGTTTTCCTGTATTGGTTGGACTCCATTGGACATCCCATTATGATGCCTTCTGAGATCAGTATGAAAATATAATTTGGTCAGCCTCCAGTCAAGTCTCTGTTAACATTTATTTAAGTCTGTAGTTTTACAGATCACTCTGTAGTTTTACAGATCCAGTGCTGGGGACTCTGCTGCACAGATTTTCTGTAAAATCTTCTGTTATTTCTAACAGTGTTGTTAGTCTCGCAAAAGAAAATATCGATGGATCGTCACTGAACGATACCGGTAACAAGAAACTGTTTGTAGTCTGAGTTGATGAACGGCATCAGTATGTGAGTTAGAAAGACGGGTAATGACCCAAACCCTGCCCTGAGTTTTCTCTCGTCTGAGAAAGTCGGACAAGGGCTAATACTTACCGTTCGGGTTCAAAGAGGCTTGCATCGATCGGTCCCCAGACATCAGGGTCAGAGTGGATGGCCTCCACGTTAGCGACGACTGTCATACCCTTCGGTATCTTCAGACCACAGACAGTCGTCTCCTCCATGCAGTTACGGGTAACAACACTGAACAAAAAATATAGGGAGAACGATTTCAAGACGTTATCAGTCTTGAAAATCGGTTAAGATATCAATGATTTTAGGCCTATGACTATTTCATAGACAGTAGGCCGAAAGATGTACGGATGTCGTGGATTATAATGCACCAAAAAGGAATCAACAACCGTACGTACCATGTACATGCAGTTTGATTCCTTTGTGATAACTAAATGGGTTATCAATCTTTTGAAAATCTGACGCATCTGTTGTATGCTGTCGTACCTGACGCCTATCGGGTGTACCCTCAACACCTCATGGAAGGTCATGTCCAAGTAGGTCAACTCACTGAGGTCGTCATATGCAACCGGTCTCTGCGAGGTAATAAAAAAGTTATCATGACGAACTTGGTAAAAGAACTTGTCGTATTTTGGTGTTATCATTTCAGAAGAAGACATCAATTATTTCATGGCACCATCACACACCGGCAAAGATTACAAAGTATCACCAATACGTTGTGGCATCTCAATAAACCTGTATTTCTTTCCGGCTAAACTCTTGGTGCCATTCGCAAATAAATGTGTGTGCTGAAAGTATAGGCCTGTTTCGATGAGTCGGTAAGAGTTGTCCTACTTTGTACTCACGTCACCGAGCTGTTCGTCAAGCTCATCCTGAATTCGTCGTTGAACTGCAGGATGTAACGCCAGTTCGTAGGAGGCGTACGACAGCGCTGTGCTGGTCGTATCAAATCCAGCATTTTGGAACAACCAGAGGTTACCCATCATCTCCTAAAAAATTGTAAATTAAATTTGACACCTGTTGAGAAAATAGGCCTAGTAATAATGATTTTATTCATCGCGCCATCAAAGCAAAGACGGTTTGACGCATCTTGGACGGGTTCCATTTTCTACCTACCCCAGTAAGGAAAAGCGATCTAAAATGCGGAACGAAGCGGACCGAAATACATGTACTGTCATTATCAATACTTACCTCCTTTGCCATCTTCTTCACTGGTCTGTTACCATGAACAGTTCTTTGGCCGTGTTCAGGGTTAGATGCGTCTGTCTCCTCGTGTGCGATGGTCAGTGTGTTCAAATCATCGACTTCTTCAGTCTCAGCGTCGAGCATGTACTGCAGGAAGTCTTGGCGGCACTCTTCGCCTCGTTCCTGAATGAAGGAAACGTTTTTCCAGGTTTTACTTGGTCGGTGAATAAATGGCCCTTTTGTAAAGCCGGTTACAGACTGGCGCGTCGTACGCAGCGCGTCCTGCAGGCGTTCCGCCAATCAGATTCTTCAGTAGGTGTTTCGGTCCGTGTTACCGCCTGCCTGACGCTTTCAGACGTGTTGCTTACGCGCCAGTCTGTCACCGCCTTAACCGTTAACTCTCGATAGCTGAAGTTAGTGCACAAAATAGGGAGGTTTCGCAAGCGCCCGGTTAGGCCCTACGACGACGTTTATCTATTGTTTGGGTATACCCACACAATAAATAAACGTCGTCGTAGGGCCTAACCGGGCGCTTGCGAAACCTCCCTATTTCTGCATGTTGTACGCCGTTTAGAGAACAAGCGAATTTTTACCTCATGTTTTGCGATAATCATAAGTCACAACAGTAAGGTACACGGCCGCGCAGATTTCACTTACCATTGCATCTCTTCTCTCCTTCATGACGGCCTCTAGTCCCTTTCCCAATTCGAAACCCCGAAATTTGATAATACCGAACGTGAAAAGGAACAAGAAAAACTTGAAGAAAAGGACGCCAATGCTTGGAAATATAACTGAAACGAAAGGGAATTTAGCTGATAGCCTGGTGCAGGTGGATAGTTGATATGAATGCTTGGTTTTTTTTAAACGATTTAGCTATACATGTACATGTAATCTCTATGACGTGGTGTCACGGGTACCCTTTGCAACGAACGCTGGGTTGGTTGTTTCAGCGGTCTCAGTGTATACTTTAGGAGCCTACTTACCAGTCGACAGCTTTAATGCTTTCCGGTAGAGTGGTTCGCTCCGGAAATCGTGTAGTTTCAACAGTTCTTTCGTGTTGACGAGATATTCATTATCCGGGTCCCTCTGTACCTCCATGTCGAGGCCAAAGGCAGTTGAGCAGATGACCTCCATTGTTAGGCCCTGATACACCCTGGAAGAGTCGGAGAAACACGGGAACACACCTCTGTGTGAGGTCATTTGTCAGACATGCGATCCGAGAGCCGGAAGGACACGACAGATTCATGTCTGCACGATTGGAAATCGTGTCTGTGTGAAGCCGGACATAAAGTCCCAGCAATGAGCTTACAGGCTCGCAAAGATGACCTCACTGAAATTTCCATCACTCTGCAGTCAGGTTTTGTGGGCAATTAAAGGGACTAGGAAAAATTTTTCAAGCTTCGGTTATTACAAAATGCTAGTCTTTCATGATAAATTCCCACCGTCAATTCACTTTTTCAATTTTTCCTAGTCCCTTTAAGTTACCCCGTTCTTGAATACACATGCCTACTCACGGCAACACATCGAACGGTTCACCGGCCTTGCTCTTCTCTTCCATTATCTCAACCAATGTATCCAGCGCCTTTGTTAACAGAGGCTGCATCTGAATATTAAAGAAGAAACCGGCTTACGCTGTGCACTCAGCGACATCATGGTTAGCGAGACCCATGCTTTTGGTTTTGTTTCCTCCCGTGTTTCCTGACCATGGTTGCACTGGTCATGGTATATTGTGCCCACGTATATGGATCACTGCCGCTGGACTTACCGCCTTGAGCTTGTTCGTACTGAACATGGGACTCATGAAGCTTCGGTAGCGCTTCCACATCTGGCCGCGGGCTAAGAACGTGTTGGACTCCTTCGAATCAGGATCTGGGCCGAACGGGAACGGCTGAAAGGAAGATGCACAAAAAACAGCAGGGGTAAATCAAAACCAGTGACCACAACGTTCCGAAGTATGTATACGGTTGATGAAACCAAATTTGCATACCTTCCTTGCCATAAAATGTCGAAAATCTTTGATGAAGACATGTTTGATAATTTCAAGATCTGACGTCACCAAGATCGGACTCAGACCGCCCTCGAAATAGCTAAAAAAAACGAAATGACAGCTTGAAAGATCAGGTGAGGAAGATTATGTCGAAGAAATTGTGTTTTGTGTTTTTTTCTTACAAGGATCGCCCCAAATAAGCCTTTACGGGGTAATAAAGCATTTCATGTATATTGACCGTAGAGAAGTGCTTCTTCCAAAACATCACTCAGTAGTCCGAAAGGAAGCAGTCGACTCAAAAAAAGGAGTCAATGAAAAGACGCTGCATGTATTCAATGTACTTTTCGATACTGACCCAAAGGTTTTCCCGTACTCCTTTGTCCATCTTTTGACAGCTTTAGCAGGTCCCTGGAGTAAAAGGTGTCACAGATATTCGACAAGAATTTTCTAGTTTCATGTACTCTCTATTTAACGTCTTCCTGAAGATTTTACATCTTTTCAGTGACATGCCCATTGGTGACATTATGTAACTACCTTGCCAATCGTCGTATTGGCAGGAGTAACGCGTAGATTTGTCTTCGATAGAACACTGTCCTATTCTATATGAATGAATGATTCAATATTGTGTTGAGAACCGTCAGTTCGTGACAATACTTAAAAGGTTACACATTCACACAGACACACAAAAGCTCAATGGATATCATAATGCAATAACACCAATGGTATAGGGCCTATACATATCATCGGAACAATCAAATATCAAGGTCATGTGATTAAGGGGTGTGTTATGGCGTCGTGTTACCGAACGACAAAACATTAGCTGGAGGTGAGAGAATGATATGAACATCATCAGTAATAGCATAAAGGAATCAACCATAAAGGTTTAACTGCGAACGATGAGCTTACTGAGGGATACACTTCCTGTGTTGCCACCAGATGTCTCTATTTCTTAGAGCCGGGTTCATAAGGGTCCTAAACCCGGGTTCAGATTTGCTCTAACACGATGTTTCCGCAGAACGACATAAGGACGTGGACTACCAGTTGCAAAGCGAGTCGCAACGCAAAATCAACTAGAAAATCAATGGTGGATTCCAGGCCTATGCTGCACATGATTCTCCCATACTGCACACAATTCTCCGATCGCATGACTGAAGGCCGTATAAAAAAAATACTTGTTTCTCACTTTACTCGCGCATGTGGATTTCCTGTCGCATGGATTTTTTTTGATTTTTTTTTCAAAATAAGTTTTTTCAAGCTATTAAAGTTGAGAAATGGAAGTTCCAAACTAATTTGCACAGTCATTGACTTAGACCTACAGCCCATGACTGGTGTGGAATTGGTGGGCCAAGGTTATCATTGACAGCTGAGCACATGGTTAGCATATGGTTGCTAAGATGGCTTCAGGGCGGGAAGGAAGGCGGTGGTGAGCGTGCTGTGTTCATTTTGCAAATTAGGTACAAACAAACAATTCTGAAAGGATGGTGTACAATTCCAATCGAAATTTCTATTACTTTGTCTGATGTCATCGTTTTAATAAATACAAATACCGGTATATTTGAATGTTTGTTCTTGTCGGTAATTATACTAACCCTGGAGGAATAACCACAGACACTTGTCTTCCCTGGTGGGTGAGAAGGGCAGGGAAGCTTACGCAAGGCCGTTACTGAAAGGTAGATTCTCAACTACTCCTCAGAATGGGTCTTTCCCAAGCTTCCCAGCCCTTCTCACCCACCAAGAAACATGCACGTTCCTGTGGAATCCAGAGGTATTTAGCAGAATATCTGCAATGAAGGGTCTACCTTTTGTCTGAAAATTTAGTCAATTTCTAAAATTTAAAAAAATCAAGAAAAAAAAGCTCCCTCGCGCGCCTGTCTCAGAAGAAAATTGAAATGAGAAACAATTTTTTTATTGCCTAAGGCTGCTTTTCCACGAGACGTTTGCGGGCGCGGAATAGGAGGCGGGCGCGGGTGGAAAAAATCGAACCAACCTATTTCCCATTAGCTGTTTCACCCGCACCCGCTCCCGCCACCGAAACCGCGTCCGCAAACGTCTCGTGGAAAAGCAGCCTAACAAGGGATGGAAGGGCGGACAAGATGCAAAGTCTGTCGACTCTTGGCTTATTTTGCTTATTAATCGGTGTTGATTCTATCAAAATGCCGTGACCTGATCCCCCCGACCTCAAAACGCCAGGAAGAATTAGGCCTAGTCAGCTCCGTCGGTTCTGACGACAAAAGCGCTCTAGATATATAGAATTTCATATACCGAAGTACACAATTGATAAGGCTGTTGACGATACACTGATCTAGATTTATCAGGAGACTACAGAGAAAGCACAGGCCTGGTTTGCTGAGTCATATTTCCGAAAACTTGGCCAAAGTTTCTTATTTTGTTGTCGGCTGCGTTCGTCATTTTGGTGTCGGAACATCTTTTAGACGAGGTTTGGATTGTTGGTGTCACCATCGCTAAAACGGGAAACAGTCACGGTACTCAAGGTATGTCCCGAAGATGTTGTTCGATACGATACTGTTTCTGTTACAAAATATCAATATTATTATACATACATGTATGTAGCGTAAACAATGGTAAATCAACTTCCCGTACGCATTGACACAGTTTTTTCGATACCAGGCCTATTCACACTGGTGATTCAAACACAAAATTATTTTATTCGTACGCGAAGTCGTTGACGCATATACTAATGGTGCTTGTCGCATTCGCAGTTCATCTGGTAAATGGAAGGGGTGACGGGTGATTACATAATAAGCTGTCACCCCTTCTATTTGCCTAAACAACTGCAAAAATAGTCAACACGATTAGTTATGCTTGGGTAAAAATCGCGTACGAAAAAAAGATTTTACGTTTGAATCACCAGCGTG
>NMRB01003002.1:25806-41529 GCA_002633025.1 Notospermus geniculatus
GGGTTCAAGCTTGAAGATTGAAGTCGGGGGTTCAAGCTTGAAGATTGAAGTCCCTGGTTCAAGCTTGAAGTCGGGAGGTTCAAGCTTGAAGATTGAACTCCGGATTCAAGCTTGAAGTCGGAAGGTTCAAGTTTGAATATTGGAGTGGAAATAATTAATATTGTACATTTTTTGATAGTAATCCGCGGAAATGGATCATATTAAACATATCGAACACTAAATTTTGCAATTTCTTAGGGATGAAGGTCGATATAACTCATAAATTGAAATAATTTGTCTGGCTTCAATATTGAAGTCGGTGGTTCAAGCTTGAAGATTGAAGTCGGAGTTAGTTCAAGCTTGAAGATTGAAGTTCTACTTCAAGCTTGAAGATTGAAGATTGAAGAGCCTTCTGGGCTTTCGTATATTCATTTCCCGAGATCCGTAGGCTATCTCCAGCGGGTGCTCCACTGATCATAAATTTATTTTGCGGAATTGATGTTACGATATCCACAAATGCACTGCAACCACAAACCAGCGCACACGCTGCAGCCACTTCTGGCCAAGGTTCATGCGAGTGAAAGCCTTTCCTCCTGTGAAAATATGAAGGCGACTCCTTGTAGTTTTTGCCTTCATGCTCTGATTGCTCATTTGCATTCCTCCGGTCATGCATCAGAAACACCCCGAATCCCTCTTTTTCAACTTTTATGGGCCTACTCCATAGTTGCTGCATTGTCAAGTTTGAATGGCGTTACGCCGAACTCTCAAATCATGAGAATGCATCATTTTGTCTTCAGCCGCTCTGAACTTGTGATCCTGCGTTACTACAATAAATTCCCCTGTCTACTTCTTCAGAAATACGTCAGCGACTCTGGGTATGGTAACAAGAAAAACTTGGACTCAATGCCGATGGTTGGTCAAAATAGTAGGCCTTTCTCTGGTGATATTCTTGGTCCTGCAATTGCAAGTCACGAAAAATGGGCCACAAGGAGGAGGAGGAGGAGGACAGGGAAGAATACATCATGATGGTAGATGTTTTGCGGGTGATATACAAAATAACACCAAGTTAGGCCTATTATTTACAAATCACTTGAGCGGTCTCAAATTTTTGCAAATTTATTAACGGTGTAAGGGCCAAATTTTTAAGTACACATTCAATGGCAATGGTACACACATTACCTGTTCAAATCAAGATACTAGGAGCATGGCTGTTTTGAGACGGATGTGTACAGTACATAGTTGTAAATTTGAGATCATTCTTGAATGCTTGTAGTCCGTCGATGTGTGCGCAACGGTATTGAGGAAGTGGAAGTGCTGTCATTTTAGGTCAAAACAATTATTTTTCCAAGGAACAAATATCACGTTGGTGATTCAAACCTAAAAATCTTTTTTTCGCACGCGATTTTACTCATGCATAACTAATCGTGTTGACTATTTTTGCAGTTGTTTCGGCAAATAGAAGGGGTGACAGCTTACTTTGTAATCACCCGTCACCCCTTCCATTTACCAGATGAACTGCGAATGCGACAAGCACCATTAGTTATGCATCAACGACTTCGCGTACGAATAAAATAATTTTGTGTTTGAATCACCAGCGTGAATATCTATTTCATCTTCTTTTTTTCATTGGAAATCAGTCCGCCATCAGTCACGTGTTCTACTGTCCACCAATCACAGCAAAGGGGATGCAAACTGCACTCCACGAGCAAGCGACAACTTCCCAGATGACAACATCCCGTTGGACGTGAAAAGAAATGGCGGGGTGGCAATCCATATATTCATAGCTATCTACGCCTTTGGTGCTCTCGCTGTCGTTTGCAACTACTATTTTCTCTCGGCAATGGAAGCCATTTGCAAGAGTAAGTTAAAAATCTAAGGAGTCATTGTGCATAACTGTCTCCTTTCTCCGGTCTCCACGCTTTGGTGACGGGTCCCGTGGATACCTGTGCCCTTGGACGTCATAAATGTGGGTATAGTTTCCTTAATTTTTATGCAGTTTTTGGTGTACATGTATTATCAGATTTTCTCCGTTCCCAGGACTTGGTCTCTCGGAGGACGTAGCAGGAGCGACTTTCATGGCAATAGGTACCTCAGCACCAGAGATTGGAACTGCATTTATTGGTAAATCTTAGTAGGCTAAACATACCTTAAGATCATTTGAAAATACATGTGTGCCCAACCAGTACACAAAGTTCTGTCTTTTGCCGATTTCGCATTCGCATTCGCTTTGCTGTAGAGTGTTCTGAGTTCTTCTTTGTCATGTGCAGGTGTTTTTATTACTGAAAGTAATGTTGGTTTGGACACAGTGGCCGGATCGACAGTATTCAACATGTTTTTCATAACATCAATATGTGGACTCTTTGGACTGCATGTAAGTCAATGAAAAATAGCCAAATGTTTCCACCATGCTTAATCCAACGCTTTCACACCACCCGCCTTGTCAGCAGTTTCAGCGATAGTTTTTGCGCGAGGCAAAATATGTACTACCAAAAATTTATAAGGCGAGCTTATGAATTTTTGATACTACCGTATTGACCAGTGAGAACCTTCCTTGCAATTGGTTGCTCAGTATTCAATCAGAATCACACAAACTGCCGCGTTCAGTACCTTGCACACAGGTGTGGTAGAATCTAATGCCCGCACCCTCCTGATGTCCCCCTGTATTGTTTGTCACAGGATTAAGGGTCTCTCTTGAATCCTATTCAATGGTGCCGCTTTACTCCGTATGTATTGTTGAGTGCGGGGTGATGAATTTTTCAGATTGGAAATTTCATGTTGCCTGCAGTTTTCTTCGCCAAACGAAATATTGTCAAGCGGTTCTGAAAATCATTGTACGTATACGTAACTTACGTGTGCGTCGATGAAAATCATCCCTCGGGTTTTACCCGAGGTTGAGGATGTTGTTCGGTCTGTAACGTCGGCAAAGTGTTCCGGGCCTCCGCCCCGGCCGAAGGGGAGGTCACCTCGTCAGTAAAGATCGTTTTGTGAATCTGAGATGATGGTACATGTTCTTTCAGCATGTGACCATCAGGCGATGGCCAGTTGTAAGAGATCTCGCCTGCTTCGTTGTGGCAGCCATTGTTTTGATTGCCGTCATCATGGATGGTGTGGTGGCCTGGTATGTACATGTTTGTTTTCTATGCCATAAATAAATATTTTAAAGATACAGTGTATTTTTGATACCATACCTTTCTCCATGACTATGGGTTCGCTGGTAATGCAGAAATTGGCCAAGGTTCGTTTGAGCGAAAGAGACTTGCATCTCAAGTTTTTGCTCTCCACTGATCGACGTTCGCATCTCAAGTTTTTGCTCTCCACTGATCGCTCGCATCTCAAGTTTTTGCTCTCCACTGATCGCTCGCATCTCAAGTTTTTGCTCTACACTGATCGCTCGCATCTCAAGTTTTTGCTCTCCACTGATCGCTCGATTGCATTTCAGGTACGAAGGCCTTCTCGTTACTCTTGTCTACGTTGCTTACATAATCATCATGATATTCAGCCAACGCATCCAAAATGGTTTGGACAGGTGCTCGGAAAGGAGGGGCGCCACAGACGAGGAGACATCGACGCTCCTCCAAACAGGACAAAGCACAAGTAAAATGTATTCCGACGTGGTCGTTGAGACAACGTTCTCTGGCGAAAACCAGGTGGCCGCTTCAGCCTCCAATTCAGAGAAGCGCCGTTCCAGTGTGAGTCTGTCACGATCGAGTGGTTATACGTCCAGCAATGAGCTCGAAGGTTCCTTGGAATTGTCGAAATCGAAGTTCGGACACTCCGTTTTATCGTTAGGGGGTGACGGTAAGTAGGGTATACTAGGGAGGTTGAGATCAGCGACTTATCACGGATCCTAGTATGTATACGGATCGTTGTACAGAATTCTATCCGTATACGTATAAGGATCCGTGATAAGTCGTTGATCTCAACCTCCCTATTAACTGCAAATGGTACTTTTCACGTTGGGGTCAATTGGATGGTCGTTAAGCAGAATGGAAAAGGCAACACCACCGGACTCTCATATCAACTTGCCGATTCTCTCTAAAAGGATGTTGACCAAGAAATTGCGATCGTCCGCATTGGATCACGCCATACCAAATGGAAAGCATTCACCATAAATCGAAACCAGCATGAATAAAGGGGAGGCATTAGGATGTTACGAAATGGATTCGAGTTTCGTGCCTACCAAATGCTTCCCGACACTTTGCCCAAACGACTTTGTAGCTTTGAGTCGGCCGAAACGTTCTTTCTGCATCATATTTCAGACTCGAAACCAGGCTACCAGTCCCAGCTCACATGGCCAACAGGCCGCCTCAACCAAATTGTCTGGATTCTGTACCTTCCCATCAGCGTCTTGCTTTTCATCACCATCCCAGACTGCAACAGGCCTGGCCGTTGGAAAAGTCTCTACCTTCTTACGTTTTTCTCATCGGTCGTCTGGGTGTCGGGGCTTTCCTACGTTATGGTTTGGATGGTGGAAATCATCGGTGAGTGACTCTCAGCACTTATACAGTCAGATGAAGATGGGAGACGCCAGCCAGGAAAGAACATTTTTCCCAACGTCGACTTGCTTGGACCTGAAAATCCATCATCGCCAAACTCTTGGGTTGGACAGGGGTCGCAGTATGGACATGGGGCCGACGAGGGTCGACATACAGAAGTGATGTGTCAGATAACCAATTCCTGTACCTTCATTTCTTTCAGGGGAGGTCTTCTTCATTCCGGAATCAATTATGGGAATAACATTTCTTGCCGTAGGAACAAGTATACCGGATGCCATAGCAAGTCTTATAGCGTGCAGAAGAGGTAAAAACTTGATGTTGCTGAAGGATCTTTACAATTTTACCGACACTTGAAGGTTTTCGCAGTAAAATTACCTGGTGCATGTACTGCCCAATAGCTGAATGGGCGACATGGTGGAACCGACTCAGTCGATGTACCACGTGCAGGAAAACCAAAGAAAGAAGCGATGGATCGGCTAATCCCGATTTTTCCCGTTTAAACTGCATTTTTTCACCTGCGATGCCTGAAAAGGCCAATATAGTGAAATAAATTGCCGAGATGTTTTGACACGTAGCTTTTGGCATCAACAGCACAAAAAAGGAAAATCATTCGTGTAGGCATACAATGCGCATTTCGTGGAAATGATGTGTGTTGTTTATGTGTGTTTGTAATCCAACATGGCTGCCTAGCGATTTTTGTGACGTCACTCAAAGCCTCTGTCTATATAATAATGCTGGAAGTCGGCTCAATAAAGTCACACTTAGAAGCTTTGTTTTGCCTCGAAATTCGGCATGGTGATACAGGGTACCGTATCCTGATGCAACGGGTGGTTGATTTTGCGAAGAGAACTTTGTTGTGGTCGCAATTTTAATTTTTTTAGCAGTGTTGTTCGATTACTTTCTAAATTCTCCCTACTGCACCCCGTTGGGTGCACGTATTCCACCAGGGCCGGACATTCCATCCTCGGTTGAATCACAATCACCGGTCGCCACGGGTACCTGCTAGTTAGATATAATGAAAGATCTTTTAGTGGTAACCAATGTTCTTTTATTTCAGGATACGGTGATATGGCAATCTCCAACATTCTCGGCAGCAATATTTTAGATATAGTCTGCACTGGTCTACCTTGGTTGATTAAGACAGGTATCGTCGAACCAGGGTCTCTCATCGTGACAGGAACCGCCTCAGTAGTCTTTACCATAATTTCATTACTTTCTAGTAGCGTGATTGTAATTATAGGTTTCCAAGTGGTCAGATGGACGCTAGACAAAAGAATTGGCATTTCCTACCTGATATTTTACGCAGTTTACCTCGTGATTTCAATCCTGTATGAACTCAATTTCTTCGGGTTGGTCAATTTGCCATTGTGCCCCGATTGACGAGACAGAGCAACATTTGATGGGCAGTCGTGTTGCGATTTGTCACCCGCCTGAATGCCCGGATGTAAACAACTGATTTCATTGGTTGCATTGACACCATTTGCCGCCATCACTGGCCTGTCGCGCTCTGATTTGTTAACACGGACCAATTGAAGGTTAAACAGCTGTTTCGGGCAGCTAGTCGAATTTTTAAGAATTTCACGGGTGACTTTTTCAGATTGTTTGAACAGAAATGAAGCCCTTTTACATGGCTATAAATACCATGATGGTGACCTTTGTGATAAAAACAGGCATAAACGATAAAAAAAATTTTTTGTACTATATTCTGTGATTTTGTTATTGAAGATTATACATGTACGTTTGATTTTGACCAAAAACTGAAACATTGTCATGCAAACACGTTTTATTGTTAATGACTACAACAATTACGCAAGAATATTTGTCAAGGGCAATAGATTCTAGTTGAAACATTTCTTTCGGACTTTGCAGAAAGGCACTCGGACTTCGTAGTGTGACTTTTCCCAAGCGCTAAATTTATGATGCATTTTGTGGCGAGTCCGCCTACATGACTGTATAGACCAAGCTCTGCAGCGAAACAATCTTGCATGCAAAAGTTCTAGTTTTCCCTGGGAACGAGCCGCACATAGACGCCATTCTGGGGTGCAAAAGTAAGCTGTTCCACCTTCTTTAGTGGGATTTCCGTTTCCTCACAACTCTGGAAGGTGAACTTCTGAAGGATTCTTGCCAAGGCCATCTTCCCTTCAACCTGGGCGAGCCGCATCCCGACACAGTTTCTCGGACCACTGCCGAAGGCTTGAAAGGCAAGGGAATGACGAGTCGCCCTTTGCTCTTTTGAAAATCTGCAAAAAATCTCTAACTCTGTAGGCCTCGGTTAGCGAGACATACATTTTTGTTCTGTTCCTCTTCAGGGTCTATAATCAAAGCAATAGCGACTAATACTAGTATAACGAAGATTTGGCTTCCATATTCTTCGAGCATCTTTAGAAGGTGTGCATAAAAGTATTGAATTATCTTTCGTGGCATTCCATTTGGCGGCACTTATTTATTAGTCTCACATTAGAAAATATGGATCGTCACTGAACGATACCGGTAACAAGAAAATATGGAGGTTTAGAAATCAAATGATAAACGTAAACTTTACAACAACGTTATTTTTCGCACTACACATTCACCAGTTTTATATTGCATTTTCGGTACAAATATAGGCGACGTTGTCGTTAGCATTTACGTTTATCGTTTGATTTCTAAACCTCCCTAATGATTTCTAAACCTCCCTAATGATTTCTAAACCTCCCTAATGTTTCTGGGTTGATCAACGACTTAAGTAGGCCTATGTGAGTTAGAAAGACCGGTAAATGATTGACACAAACCCTGTCCTGAGTTTTCTCCTTCGTCTGAGAAAGTCAGACAAGGGCTAATACTTACCGTTCAGGTTCAAAGAGGCTTGCATCGATCGGTCCCCAGACATCAGGGTCAGAGTGGATGGCCTCCACGTTAGCGACGACTGTCATACCCTTCGGTATCTTCAGACCACAGACAGTCGTCTCCTCCATGCAGTTACGGGTAACAACACTGAACAAAAAATATAGGGAGAACGATTCCAAGACGTTATCAGTCTTGAAAATCGGTTAAGATATCAATGATTAGGCCTATGACTATTTCATAGACAGTAGGCCGAAAGATGTACGGATGTCGTGGATTATAATGCACCAAAAAGGAATCAACAAAGTTTGATTCCCTTGTGATAACTAAATGGGTTATCAATCTTTTGAAAATCTGACGCATCTGTTAAATGCTGTCGTACCTGACGCCTATCGGGTGTACCCTCAACACCTCATGGAAGGTCATGTCCAGGTAGGTCAACTGCCTGAGGTCGTCATATGCAACCGGTCTCTGCGGGTAATAAAAGAGTTATCATGGCGAACTTGGTAAAAGAACTTGTCGTATTTTGGTGTTATCATTTCAGGAGAAGATAATTATTTCATGGCACCATAACACGCCGGCAAAGATTACAAAGTATCACCAATACGTTGTGGCATCTCAAGACTTTCCGGCTAAACTCTTGGTGCCATTCGCAAATAAATGTGTGTGCTTAAAGTATAGGCCTGTTTCGATGAGTCGGTAAGAGTTGTCCTACTTTGTACTCACGTCACCGAGCTGTTCGTCAAGCTCATCCTGAATTCGTCGTTGAACTTCAGGATGTAACGCCAGTTCGTAGGAGGCGTACGACAGCGCTGTGCTGGTCGTATCAAATCCAGCATTTTGGAACAACCAGAGGTTACCCATCATCTCCTAAAAAATTGTAAATTAAATTTGACACCTGTTGAGAAAATAGGCCTAGTAATAATGATTTATTCATCGCGCCATCAAAGCAAAGACGGCTTGACGCATCTTGGACGGGTTCCATTTTCTACCTACCCCAGTAAGGAAAAGCGATCTAAAATGCGGACCGAAATACATGTACTGTCATTATCAATACTTACCTCCTTTGCCATCTTTTTCACTGGTCTGTTACCGTGAACAGTTCTTTGGCCGTGTTCAGGGTTAGATGCGTCTGTCTCCTCGTGTGCGATGGTCAGTGTGTTCAAATTATCGACTTCTTCAGCCTCAGCGTCGAGCATGTACTGCAGGAAGTCTTGGCGGCACTCCTCGCCTCGTTCCTGAATGAAGGAAACGTTTTTCCAGGTTATACTTGGCCCTTTTGTAAAGCCGGTTTAATACAGACTGGCGCGTCCTGCAGGCGTCCGCCAATCAGATTCTTCAGTAGGTGTTTCGGTCCGTGTTACCGCCTGCCTGATTGGTTGAACGCTTTCAGACGTGTTGCTTACGCGCCAGTCTGTCACCGCCTTAACCGTTAACTCTCGATAGCTGAAGTTAGTGCACAAAATAGGGAGGTTTCGCAAGCGCCCGGTTAGGCCCTACGACGATGTTTATTTATTGTGTGGGTATACCCAAACAATAGATAAACGTCGTCGTCGTATGGCCTAACCGGGCGCTTGCGAAACCTCCCTATTTCTGCATGTTGTACGCCGTTTAGAGAACAAGCGAATTTTTACCTCATGTTTTGCGATAATCATAAGTCACAACAGTATAAAGGTACACGGCCGCGCAGATTTCACTTACCATTGCATCTCTTCTCTCCTTCATGACGGCCTCTAGTCCCTTTCCCAATTCGAAACCCCGAAATTTGATAATACCGAACGTGAAAAGGAACAAGAAAAACTTGAAGAAAAGGACGCCAATGCTTGGAAATATAACTGAAACGAAAGGGGATTTAGCTGCTGTAAATATAGCCTGGTGCATGTGGATAGTTGATATGAATGCTTGGTTTTTTTAAAACGATTTAGCTATACATGGTGTACATGTAATCTCTATGACGTGGTGTCACGAGTACCGGTAGCCTCTGCAACGAACGCAGGGTTGGTTGTTTCAGCGGTCTCAGTGTATCTGGTATACTTTAGGAGCCTACTTACCAGTTGACAGCTTTAATGCTTTCCGGTAGAGTGGTTCGCTCCGGAAATCGTGTAGTTTGAACAGTTCTTTCGTGTTGACGAGATATTCATTATCCGGGTCCCTCTGTACCTCCATGTCGAGGCCAAAGGCAGTTGAGCAGATGACCTCCATTGTTAGGCCCTGATAGACCCTGGAAGAGTCGGAGAAACACGGGAACACACCTCTGTGTGAGGTCATTTGTCAGACCATGGAGGTAGTATTGAGAAAACTGAAAAATTCATCGTTTTCATCGCGTCAAAAACAGCACCTCGCAGCATCTCGCACTGAAACGACCACCCGTATATGTTACCTGAACTAATCATCTTTTAAACTATCATAACGCAATCCTCTTCAAACTTTTCAGATACGAAGAATCTCATTATCATTATCATTATCATGTTTACCTTAAAACGTAGATATCTTTATTGGAAATTGGTCTTTTTCGATGATTTTTTCACTAAAATACAGCGGAGAGTTTACCAAATTGAGTTGTCTTCGAAATAGCCGGTTATCTAATTCCCAACGTGGAGAAAAACGCAAGAATATGATTGGGTCGACGCGATATCAATTATAGATGGCGCTGCACTTTGAGAGTTGTGCGGAATTCATGATTGCCTTCAAGGAGCTCAGCGTGCGTACCGGACAATAGGCGGGAACAAAGGCAAACAATGGGGGCGTGGAATTGTGGTCACAGCGATTAGGGCCGTGCTCGCTCCTTCTCAATACTACCTCCATGGTCAGACATGCGATCCGAGAGCCGGAAGGACACGACAGATTCATTGGAAATCGATTGGAAATCGTGTCTGTGTGAAGCCGGACATAAAGTCCCAGCAATGAGCATACAGGCTCGCAAAGATGACCTCACTGAATTTTCCATCACTCTGCAGTCAGGTTTTGTGGGCAATTAAGTTACCCCGTTCTTGAATACGCATGCCTACTCACGGCAACACATCGAACGGTTCACCGGCCTTGCTCTTCTCTTCCATTATCTCAACCAATGTATCCAGCGCCTTTGTTAACAGAGGCTGCATCTGAATATTAAAGAAGAAACCGGCTTACGCTGTGCACTCAGCGACATCATGGTTAGCGAGACCCATGCTTTTGGTTTTGTTTCCTGACCATGGTTGCACTGGTCATGGTATATTGTGCCCACGTATATGGATCACTGCCGCTGGACTTACCGCCTTGAGCTTGTTCGTACTGAACATGGGACTCATGAAGCTTCGGTAGCGCTTCCACATCTGGCCGCGGGCTAAGAACGTGTTGGACTCCTTCGAATCAGGATCTGGGCCGAACGCGAACGGCTGAAAGGAAGGTGCACGAAAAACAACAGGGGTAAATCAAGACCAGTGACCACAACGTTCCGAAATACGGTTGATGAAACCAACTTTGGCATACCTTCCTTGCCATAAAGTGTCGAAAATCCTTGATGAAGACGTGTTTGATAATTTCAAGATCTGACGTCACCAAGATCGGACTCAGACCGCCCTCGAAATAGCTAAAAAAACGAAATGATAGCTTGAAAGATCACGTGAGGAAGATTATGTGTTGACCTTGAAGTACGTGGAGATCGCGGTCGTCGAAGAAATTGTGTTTTTTTCTTACAGGATCGCCCCAAATAAGCCTTTACGGCGTAAAGCATTTCATGTACGCTGAAACAATGGGCCTATATTGACCGTAGAGAAGTGCTTCTTCCAAAACATCACTATAATACAGTAGTCCGAAAGGAAGCAGTCGACTCAAAAAAGGAGTCAATGAAAAGACGCTGCATGTATTCAATGTACTTTTCGATACTGACCCGAAGGTTTTCCCGTACTCCTTTGTCCATCTTTTGACAGCTTTCGCAGGTCCCTGGAGTAAAAGGTGTCACAGATATTCGACAAGAATTTTCTAGTTTCATGTACTCGCTTCTCTATTTAACGTCTTCCTCCTGAAGATTTTGCATCTTTTCAGTGACATGCCCATTGGTGACATTATGTAACTACCTTGCCAATCGTCGTATTGGCAGGAGTAACGCGTAGATTTGTCTTCGATAGAACACTGTCCTATTCTATATGAATGAATGATTCAATATTGTGTTGAGAACCGTCAGTTCGTGACAATACTTAAAAGGTTACACACACACAGACACACAGAAGCTCAATAGATACTCTAACCTCTTAGATGTAAAACCAGTTCCAAATATTCCAGTCAAGGCCTAGGACCTCCCACTATTTATGATCTTTTTGAGGGTATTGTGTTTTGGGCAGTGATCACCAGGTCGTGACACACTCAGTTCGCCATGTAATAGTGTGAGTTGAGGATCACTGATGTAATGCGTGCCAGCCGTCTCCTGCACCCCATTGTGTGTCATTGGTAATTGTACAGCTTGGTGACGTAAGATGTACCATCACAACTGTGGTCAGTTTCTTCAAATTTCTTGCATCAGGAACCCCATTTTCCTATAAAAGAGCCACGTCAACCCAAACAATATGTCTTGAATGAGCAAGCAGAAGTTCATGACTTGGCCAACACAATATCTGGCCAATCAGAGAGCAATGCATGTTCCCTTCTCACTGCATAATAATTGGAGGCGGTCTTGAACCAAGTTAATGAACCGGTCTTACATCTAAAGCGGGGAATCCACCATTGATTTTCTAGCTGATTTTGCGTTGCGACTCGCTTTGCAACTGGGTTGCGTTCCCGGGTTGCGTTGCAACTGGGCACTCGATCGCCGTAGTGGACCAGCTAGACGTGATTTCCGCCAATGGAAAAGATGTGCTCAATTTCAGTCGGCAATCGGTCGGCGACCGGTGTCAGTTCCTTGTGTTCGTATTCAGTCGCGAGTCGCAGGTTGCAAAGCAAGTCGCAACGCAGAAAATCAGCAGTGGATTCCTAGCTTAAGAGGTTAGGGTATCATAATGCAATAACACCAATGGTATAGGGCCTATACATATCATCGGAACAATCAAATATCAAGGTCATGTGATTAAGGGGTGTGTTACGGCGTCGTGTTACCGAACGACAAAACATAGCTGGAGGTGAGAGAATGATATGAACATCATCAGGAATAGGTCCCAATTTGGTCTACGGTTCGATTACCGGAAGGCATGGCGACATGCAAACAGTGATTTTTTCCTGACACTAATGTCGCACTCACATCAAAAAGATCCAATTGGTTGCCAAGGAGAATGTTTGGCTGAGGCCCTGGGACACCAAGATCCTTGAAACATTGCTGTACCTTCCTCCGAACCCTGAAAGATAAAATGCAAGGAACACCATTTTACGCACATCCCGCTGCAACAGAAGCGTTGCTTTTCGTTCGTCTTCAGAATCCTCTTCTCGGAGTATTTAAGGCCCTTGTGTCCCTTGTGTGCACAGCAAATGGATGATTACCACACGCTGTTAAAGATAATGTATCACGGGTATTTTCGTGGCCCACGAAATTCATTGTTTATTTACATTTTGTTTGTTTATATCCAGGCCTTCTTTGTCTGACCAGTAATTTGTTGGTGGCATGTCTGTCTAGAAATTCTGTTGATTCCAAAAGTTTTCATTTTGGTGGTTTGGCATGTTCCAAAAGTCCAAAATAACATAATGTAAACATCTATGTTTACAAACATTGAATGTAAACAATGAAGTCGTGAGACATTATCTTTAACGTGCCAATCCCCCCGAAAATCACCCAAGCCTTTAGTTTCACCAGAAAAGAAGCCATGATGAAGTTCTGAATTGAACCCAACGATTCCATGACCATGTATCAGAACTCCATAGGTAGCCTATCCAGGGATGGACTACCTATAGGCTAGTGCCTTTCTTGAACGGCCAATTCCGTCGAAAATCTGCACCTTGCAGCCATAAATTTCCTGGCCACTCTGGCATGCTTTCTGATCGTGGCCGTTAATACCTACCATAGTATCTTGGTGAGCAGTCCAACAACTATTATCAGCAGAATTGCGGTTATCATTTTTGCTTGCAGCTCTGTCGGCTAACGTTCTTCAAAACGGGAAGCGGCCACAGACACTGCACGCTGCCATGTTGTCGATCTATGGTCTGAATTGTACAGTACGCTGACGAAGCTCATTCATATTATTTCTTTCCCTTTCATCTGTAGTTGGATAGGTCGACTGGCACTTTGGAATGAATTACGAGCCTGGGATACTATACTATGAACGCGCACACCAATCTACAGGTTCGAGAATTGCTTTTTTCACAGCCGATGGCTCTGATAGTTTCTGAAACCATCGATCACAGGGGCTTGAAGCATGCATTGCATGCAGGGCCAGGGGGATGTTTCAGAAGTCCAAGGGGCACGATTTTTGTGTGGACGCTTCATTGATATCGTTGAAACGACGATTTAATTGATTTGCGGGAGCCGCCGCCCGGCAAAACGCACTGGAATCCGGTTTTGGTAACCGGCTTCTTCCAATCCAGTGCATAACCTCCATCTATGCCGAGCTCCGTCATTATAAGAACTCACCATTATTTAACTTTCCATGGCGAACAGTCGAAGCGCCAGGGTATGATCTGGATGATCTAGTCCTTTGAGCAGGATGGAACGATGCTTGTATGAATACTTGAGGGGATTCTTTTCAATTTGATTCTTTTCAAAATACTTATGCCACACGATTTTTTTTATTTTCAAGTGATCAACCTTTTACATTGTGTGGAAATAATTTGGTAAATCGTGTACGATTTTCTCGTTGCCCGTGCATCATCCGGACTCTATCCTCGGAAGCAATCATGTCGTTTACTCTTGTTTTTCTTGTCATATGGAAAGCAATCGTGCCTTTTCTTCAGGAGATTCTCGAGGGATTTCTCGACACTGGAAAGTAAAACATTTGTGCCAGGAAAAAGATACTCAAAGCAGATGGTAATTTAACCACACCGACCGNATGGAGAACTAAACGCGTTTAGATGTTTAAAATATGTTACATATTCCCGTTTAGTTTCGTGTTCAGACTTTAAACACTTTAGATTTACAGTGTGTACATGTATGCTTCCCCTACTTCGATATCGCTGTCTGGAGACTGCGCTGGCCTCCTCGCTACAGTATAAGCTCCGGAAATGACCGAGCCTCTCAAATTATAGTCGTACATGTATGTAGGTTCGGCAGGGCTGTTCCGACAGCGGAATTTCTTCGAAACCGACACGCACCCGCGCCATCATCACGTTTATACAGAGTGGACGTTTTGCATTGGTCTGAGTGGCAAGTTCATGTGAATGGCACCAAATTTGACCTACATGTAAATCTAAAACCAAACCTTGCCGTTAATGCAAACTAAAGAAGTCGTCTTACCTGCATTTCCCGAGAATACAAGGACTGTAGCAATGACCAGCAAGGCCAGGAAAATTGTTTGCTTGTCCATGGTCACGTAGGCTGAAAAGACCGGCGTTATTTGCTGTATATGCAGAAACCCTTCTGGAGTTAACCATTAACAAATTGTGGAATCTTGGGTTTTGGTCGTCGATTCACACAGTAGTATTGAGCATTTCCTAAACTTAAGAACGATGTTAAGTCGATAGAGCCGAACAAATTTGAGACTTACCTTAGTTTACAATATACGGCGATGGTCGTGAATATTAATGTTGTTCCTTTCGTTGCTGCTTTAGTTGTGGTAAGTCGCTCATCGTACTTCAACTTATAATACTCTGGGGCATCGATTGCGGCGTCTCAAACATCTGGTGGTACGTCTCAAACATCTGCTAACGTACGCCTCCCTTCCTTCCTTTGCGGATCCTCCACTAGGTCAGTTTTTGCCTTGCGGCGAACAACGTTATACCAGTTCTGCCCTTACAAGGACTTTCCGGTTGCCAACTGATTAAGGGCCTGTCACACTAAAGTAGTTCTCAAAACGTACTCCTGCCCCGACCTAAAAAATCGTAATTCTATCCATGATGACTTTCTGATGAAGAAAAGCATAGGACAAATGATGTATCAGACATTTATCCTTTATTTCTACTTCTATTTCTTTATATTGTATGGCTTCTAAATGATATACATTGTACACGTAATTTGATTTTGGCAACGCTAATACATTTTGTCGTGCAAAACATTTTCTTGTGCAGAACTGTACAAGTCACAGGGCCGGATCCAGAGTTTAGAAATAGGGGGCACAACCCTGAGGGCAAAGCCCTCAGTTGGCGCGCACTGCAGGTGCGCACACACGACGGGGGGGGTTCCGGCGGGCCTCCCCTGGGAAAATTTGAAAAATCAAAGCTTTGAGATGCGATTTCCCAGCATCTTAGACATGAAATACTAGACGGTTTCCAAAAAATGCAGTAAAAATCATTGCCCCTCAAAAATGGGGGGGGGGGCACGTGCCCCATGTGCCCCTTCTAGATCCGGGCCTGGAAGACGAGGTACGTACGTCGA
>NMRB01003002.1:41554-70065 GCA_002633025.1 Notospermus geniculatus
CTAGATCCGGGCCTGGAAGACGAGGTACATGTACGTACGTCGAATATGTGTCATGGGCGATTGAATCTCACTTCCTTCACACCCTCCACCAGACTCCCTTGACTTTTCCAATCCGTTGGGCTATAGTGTTTATCTGCAGATGCTGCTGATAGAACAATAAATATTCATATTTGAACAGCGAATATCTTCAACAAACAGACCTACCAGAACTATTGTCAGAGAAGGTATTTGCTGTTCAATTATAAATATTCGCTGTTCTATCAGCAGCACCTGAAGAAATCAGCTATTCTCACACCAATGAGTCCACTCTTCACTCATCCAGTTGGAAATATAATCAAAAACGAGGCTATCTTCTACTGGATTTAAAGATAATGTATCATGGGTATTTTCGCGGGCCACGAAAATCATTGTTTATTTCCATTTTGTTTGTGTGTGTCCAGTCTTTCTTTGCCTTATGAGTAATTTGTTGATGGCATGCCCCTCCAGAAATTCTTTTGATACCGTACCGAAAGTATTCAATTTGGTGGGTTCATGTGCCAAAAGTCCAAAATAACATCAATGTTTACAAACATAGAATGTAAACAATGAAGTCGTGATACATTATCTTTAAGATCTCGAAGAAACGAATCCTCCTTTTTCAAGCAATCACACTTCTGCAGCTTGACAAACTTTTCCTGGAAATGTTCTAATTTTCCCTGGGAACCAGCCGCAAACGAACGCCATTCTCGGGCACATAAGTTAGCCGCTCCACCTTCTTCAGTGGGATTTCCGTTTCCTCGCAAATCTCGAAGGTGAACTTCTGAAGGATTCTCGCCAAGGCCATCTTCCCTTCAACCTGGGCGAGCCGCATCCCAACACAGTTTCTCGGACCACTGCCGAAGGCTTGAAAGGCAAGGGAATGACGAGTCGCCCTTTGCTCTTTTGAAAATCTGCAAAAAAATCTCTAAATCTGTAGGCCTGGTTTGGTGATATTAGGCCCTATAGGAATTATAGTTCCTTGGGACCTATGATCATGATGAAAGCGATCGTGAAGAGTTTGGTTTCCATTCTGTGACCACCTTCAGAATGTCTGCGTTATAGTCAAATAAGGGCCTACTTACCGTTCAGGCTCAAAGAGGCTTGGATCGATCGGTCCCCAGACATCAGGGTCAGAGTGGATGGCCTCCACGTTAATTTGTACTGACATACCCTTCGGTATCTTCAGACCACAGACAGCTGTCTCATCCGTGCAGTAACGAGTGACGACACTGAACGAAAAATATTAGGGAGTTAATACGCTCCAAGAACAACTTCAGGCTTTCTTTTACCATTTCGGTTACGGATTTTCCGTACCTGACGCCTATCGGGTGTACTCTCAACACCTCATGGAAGACCATGTCCAGGTAGGTCAACTGCCTCAGGTCGTCGTAAGCAACTGGTCTCTGCAGGGAAAGGAGAGAAGTCATGTAGACAAGTCATGAAACAAACACTGGCCTCTGTTTATCTGTTTATCGTCTCAATGAACATATTATACGCAGGACCTACTCACGTCACCGAGCTGCTCGTCAAGCTCATCCTGGAGACGTCGTTGAACTTCAGGATGTAACGCCAGTTCGTAGGAGGCGTACGCCAGCGCTGTGCTGGTCGTCTCAAATCCCGCATTTTGGAAGAGACATAGGTTCCCAACAATCTCCTGAAATTTGTAACGAAATTTGTCATCGATTGAGGAAAAGGGCCTTTTTCTCGCAGTGAATGATTTATTCATCGCACCAAGAATAACATCCTGAGAATCTCAGGTCATTTACGGTCGTACCTGCTCCCTCAATGGGAGGGTACGACCGTAAGCGCGAAGCCCTGGGAAAGCGCGAAGCCCTGGGATTCTCAGGATGCAAGAATAGAGCAACCTGTTTGAAGCATCGTAGACAGGTTCCATTTTCTATCAACCCGGTATAGAGCTATCTGTCACTAACCTCCTTTTTCATCTTTTTCACTGGTCTGTTACCATGAACAGTTCTCTGGCCGTGTTCAGGGTTAGATGCGTCTGTCTCCTCGTGTGCGATGGTCAGTGTGTTCAAATCATCGACTTCTTCAGCCTCAGCGTCGAGCATGTACTGCAGGAAGTCTTGGCGGCACTCTTCGCCTCGTTCCTGCATGGGAAAAAAGTTGGTGTCGAATATTCTTCACGTACGGCTCGCTCTACTCTGTTCCAAGAGCTGCCATGACACCCTAAGTTACTCTCAAATCGAAGTGGGTGACGATAGGCCCATCTTGTCCAAACAAGGCCATCGGCCATCGACTAGATGGCCGTCAGGCCAGATAGACTGGTGAGAATCAGATGGATTTGACCATACTTACCTTTGCTTCTCTTCTCTCCATCATGATGGCGGTTAGTTTAAGTCCTATTTCGAAACCGTCAAATTTGATGATGCCGAACATGAAAAGGTACAGGACAAGTTTGAAGAGGAGACCGCCAATGCTTGGAAATATAACTGAAATGCAAATCATTGTGTCACTTCAAGTCAGAACCAGTTCTGAATTGCCGTGCTGCAAAGACTGCAACCTGCTGTCCTACTAGTTCACATGACTCCCATGTATGTTGAGTTTTGTCCATGACGCCATGTTCCCAAGTGAGTACTCTTTCTGCAAGAATGCTGGGTTGACATTCGCCGGTTTTAAATTAAACCTACTTACAAGATAACAGGATGATTGCCTTCCGCCAGAGTGGTTCTGTCCGAAAATTTTGCTGTTCGAAAAGTGCTTTCGTTTTGACAAGGAATTCATTCTCCGGGTTCCTCTGTATCTCCATGTCGAGGCCGAAGGCAGTTGAGCAGATGACCTCCATTGTTAGGCCTTGATATACCCTGGAAGAGACAGTGAAACTGAAAGGAACAGGCTCGCTGATGACGGTGTATAGTTGTGTTTTCGGCAAAGCTTGTGTCATGGGGTAGGCCTACCAAAATATCGAAGATGTCAACGCTTTATGGGCAAAGTGAGCTGTGAGTTAACCATATACACTGTATGTCTGTACATTTGGATTTTCCAGAATCTTGGATAGTAGGCCTACTCACGGCAACACATCGAAGGGTTCACCGGCCTTGCTCTTCTCTTCCATCATCTCAACCAATGTATCCAGCGCTTTTGTCACCAGAGGCTGCATCTGAATATTAAAGGAGGAGTCAAGCATACCACCACTCGACGTCAACTTCATCCGATTATAAATTGGCATTTGCAAGGATTATATATAGCGGACTTTTTCTAATCGCTCCGTTATTAACGATAACACTAAAATGCTGACGCTCACTTCTGACGAGTAACGTTACCGCTGGACGCGACTTACCGCCTTGAGCTTGTTCGTACTGAACATGGGACTCATGAAGCTTCGGTAGCGCTTCCACATCTGCCCATGGGCTACGAACACATTGTTGAAGTCCTTGCATTCTGGATCTGGGCCGAAAGGGGTTGGCTGAAGGAAAATGAAAAGAAACATCACTAAAGTGTATGAATCATAACCAGCGACGGAATTGGTGAAACTAACTTGGTATAGGTCTACCTTTCTTCCCATGAAATGTCGGAAATCTCTGACGAAGACGTGTTTGATAATTTCAAGATCTGACGTCACCAAGACCGGAATCAGACCTCCCTCGAAATAGCTAAAGAAAGATGAAAGGATTGTTTGAAAGATGAAATGATTAAAAGCGAAACGAATTTAACGTTGCCAATGGGACATGGAGGTACGATACGTGAGGCGTGTATTTGGTACCGGTACACAACGAAGTACATCGGTAGGCTTCGCTTTGTTATTCGAAATGAAGCAATCAACTTAGTCAATTAAAAGAAGAGCAGCATCAATTCTTTATTCTTTACGAGACTCACCCAAAGGTTTTCCCGTACTCCTTCGTCCATCTTCTGATAGATTTCGCAGGTCCCTGGAGTAAAGGATGTCATAGGGAGTTTTCTACTTTTCAGCGTTTTAGTGTTATCGATAATAACGGAGCGATTAGAAAAAACCACTCTCTCTAGGGTTGGCCTACATTTATTGTGCTGAAAACTATTTCAGTTCGTGACTAGTCTTAGGCCTAGATCAGGGAACAATTGCATATAGGCCTAACAAAATTACAGCAAATTAATGATATCAAGGCCATGTCTATACGCCGTTGTGACAAGGCACTGTAGCTAGTCACAGAATGTAACATTATGGAGGTAATTGCGTCGTGTCATCGAACGACGAAACATTTCGCTGAAAACGCCAAAAAAGAACATCCCCAAATTACGATTCGATTACGGTACCATTCGGTGTAAACTGGCAGTGCATGGTGTCATACTACGACCTGATTTTATTTTTGCGAAACGTAATTTCGCACTTACATCAAAAAGATCCAATTGGTTGCCAAGGAGAATGTTTGGCTGAGGCCCTGCGACACCAAGATCTTTGAAACACTGCTGTGCCTTCCTCCGAACCCTGAAAAAAACATGCTTTGATCAAGACACACGGTTTTGCGCAAGCCCCGCCACTACAGAACAGTTTGCTAACTGAGAGGAAAATGTCTCAGACTTCAATGCGAAACCATAGGCTAGACTGGACGTATGTGCACTTTCCCCAGTCACACTCCGGCACTCGTGGCCGACACCTACCATAAGATCTTGGTGAGCAGTCCAACAATTATTATCAGCAGAATTGTGGTTATCATTGTTGCTTTCAAATCGGTCGGCTAACCGTCATTTCTTCAAAACAGGAAAAGGCGACAAACAATCGGCCATGATAGGCCGAGATATCTATATAGTTAGTTCCGTGATTTATGTCGGTGACGCGGCTCATTCATTGCGAATTCTTCACCAACGAACTGGGTGGCCTACTTAGGCCTAATTTGTATTGAAGAGAATGGCAAATCATGGACGGAGGGGTGACGCATAAGACCAGGGTGCTCCGAAAAGCTGCTCCTCCTTTCTTCCATCGATCAAAAGGGTAGAACGTGACTAAAGGCCCAGTCACACTTCTGCGTATGTCAGTTCCTTATCAGTTCCGCATTGACATTTTCCTCATACGCAATCATACGCATAATACGACAGTGTCAGTGAGGTTGGTATCCTGACCCTCCATTTGAATCAATGAGGACTCTAAAATCTTACCACCTAAATAAAAAGCATTAGATTTTTACTTAAAGTAACTTGCCCTGTGAAGTTCATAAATGGGAGAGGTTTGGACTTGCTCCTGTCATGCTGATATGGAACTTCATTCAATGTATTTATCCTCACTTCAGCTTATTATGGCAGTAGTGGTAAATATGTCGGGCATCAGTCAAGTGTTGCTGGTCAAGATTAACGGAGCATACTTCAATGACTGGATGTTTCGCAGTGGAAAGTGCGACGGATTTCATGAAAACGGTTTAGGATATTCATGGACATGACGAATGACAGCAGAGGTCTCCACATTTCTGTCTCCTTCCAAGACATCCAGGAAGATATTTCATTCTACAGAACTGTGGGATAAGATATTCAGAGCATACTTCAAAGCAACAAATAATCCCAGCCTCAACTTTGTTCAAATATGGAAGAGATGCCTGTATATGATGAGAGTAATTCAGTGTGGTTTAAACTCATATGCTTCATATGAAGCATTTTGGGTGAGAGCATTATTTGTGATAAATGGTGTTTCTACGTTTGAATAAATTGATGTATTGTAAATCAAATTTCCATGAGTCTCTTAGTCTTATGTGAATATCTGTCCTGGTGTAACAAAAAAATACAATGGACAACATGTCCATGACCAGAGCCAGTCAGTCATGCCATCAACAATGTTGGAGGCAGGAGGCCAAATTCCCTTGCCTAATGATGTTAGGGTAATGGTTCACTTTCCATGAGGCTATAGCAAATTCAAGGTTGTGCTCAGTCAACTGGTAAATACTCTGGTTTGTGGTTTAATCGTGTTCACTTTATGGTGTCTGTTGCACAGGCCTGGCATTTTGCCTTGTTGAAGAAAGGTTGACCTCAACTATATCCACAGGCTGTTCAAAAGTTGATCCAGTCCTTGACTGTTTTGACCTTACAGGCGTAGCCATTTTCATCCATGGTGACCCAATGAGTGGGTGAAAATAACATACCGGTAGTTGCAATGTTTTGGCTGTTGTCTGACACAGTGGAGCTCCACATATACCCTGGTAATTTGTTGTCACTGATGTGTCAAGTGAACTCAATGGAGATCATGATAGTAACATTGTACTCCATCATTTGGAAGGAGACCAGGCAAATACCAGTACATGTACATGTACTAAGAAAGTGATTTGTCTAAGTAGAAAAGGTTTATTTTTTCACTTAACTGTCCCATACATGCATGGTTGGCACACAGAGCTAATACAATGTTGTGGTGATGCACAGATTTCAGAGTCGGAATGTTGCACTGTTCATCCCTGGGTGTACTGTGTCCCAGGAAGCTGGTCGAGATCATACAGAACGTATCTTATAGGTTTGGCATGCAAACAAGAGTCTGTACCATGAGGTAAAATTTCCCATGCACGATCCATAATGTCCTTCATATCTCCATGTCCCATATTGTCAGATAATTGCCGACTCAACCGCACAGCTTCACCCTGAAAGGTAAACTCAGAATGATTACATTGAAATCGATAGCAGTGTATGTCTTGCATGCACTGTGAATAGCGAAAGTACATGCATCTCTTTCCAAAGCTAGAAATCTCTACATTGAGGTCTGAGGATGGTTGCATTGGCAGAATATTCAATGCAGATAGTTGCTTCATTTCAAGGCAGCAGTACCATCTGCAAAGGCAGAGGAAAGGTCACTCGATGATCTGCCATTGTCACGACAGGTAGCACTCGTACCTCGCACTGACCTGTCACCGTGCGCTCAAGGTATCATGGGAAGATTTGGGACTACTTGCTGCATTTTCAAGATGGCGGTTGATTCTTCAGTTCAAATTTATAAATTGCAGAATAGGCATACCTAGGCTGCCTCCCATCATTTTGTGCATGGGAATCCCATTATCCATCATGATTATGACTTACATAGGCCTATATTGTATGAGATATGCCGTACATGTCATGTTAGCCCCTGACAGACAGACGACGACAGTGTCACGACACTTCTGCTTACGTCAAAGTGAAGTGAACTAGCTGTCGGGGTCATAACCCAAATATCATCCTTTTCTTCTCAACAATGTCATATCTATGACAATTTCTCACCAGAAAAGAAATATCAGTCAATTAATATTTGCAAAGTTTGCAAGAAATAAGCCTCATATCGATATTTTCCTAGGATCTGCTTTCGTGGCGGAGTAGATCACGTGATCACCCAGTTCAGGTTGTGAGGCGGCTCGCGTATTTAGAAACTAACAAATTTTTGTGTGATGCGCCGCGCGCGGACACAGGTCTGTGCAAAGCAGTCTCAACAGCAGTCTTGCGCAGCCTGTGTGGACACAATGGATGATCTGCAGAACTTAGAAAAAAAAGTTTCACTTACTTTGAAGTAATTGATGACCTTGAGAGGACGACAATCTTTTAGCGCTGCGTTGGGATTCTGATTGATGTGACGGAGAATTTCCGTCAAATCTGAGACTCCGTAGAAAGCCATAATAGAGGACATCTGAATTACCTCATAGTCATTGGTTTCTGTTGGAGAAAATGGCTAAAATTGAATACCAAAACATAACCTGGCAATGGCCAACGAAATCAGCTAAGAAACAAATCATGAGGATTTTGTACAGCAAGGTGCCTTTATACAATAGTAGCAAAAGAGAAAGAAGTTTACCTCCATTTTTCTTCAGTCTGAATCCATTTCTCATCAACCTCTCATCTTCAATGTAATGATTGGTGTCTGGTAGATACTGCACTTGTTTCAGATTGTCTAACACTGTAATCAAGGAAGCATTGAGGCTGGAAAAGAGAAACAAATGATGAATGAAATCCCAAATGTCTGAATACAGTGCTCCTTCTAAAATTTTTGCAAAGTAGATCAACATACAAATTCAGAGAAGGTTGCCAAGTGCATGATTTCCAAACATTAATACCACACATTATTTTATGAATGTTCGCTCCTTTTGTGAATGCTGGATCAAGAATTCAACCCAGGGCGAGTTGCCAGAGTCCACGCTCCCACAGTGCCTGTAATAACAAAAATTTCCTCTCCAGATGTTCAACCGATGCTTACTCTAATGTGATGGGTTTCTCCAATGGTTCACATCCAATCTTATGGTTCTCCATCATATTATGATAAAGCACCATCTCCTGCGCCCTCCAGTGGTTGAACAGCAACAGCTTGTTGTCATGGCAACACGTCCAGATTCCTAGTGACTTAATTGGTCCGATAAGTTCAGGTGGATCCTCAGAACTTTTGCTGTAATCAATGACAAACTTTCATGATTCAACGTCACAAAAAGCTCGAGGAAGTATCTCCACTGCAGACACCTCTGCAGCAGGGCATCTTTGAGGACCCAAGAGGCCATTTCTATTCATTTTGACCTCTGTAATGAGGACACATCTCAATTAAGGACAGCATTAGTAAGTCCAAAATATGTTCTTTATAGGGTGGTTCCCTGTATGCGAACTCACCAGTGCCCCGTCACTCACCTTTGTGTCATCCTAAATCCACCAGAAAACTTGGCCTTAATGTCAGCCATCGAGAATGAAACAACGATACCATCCCTTTCTTCAGGCTTGCTGTCATCGATGCAGATTTTCTCCACTTTCCTTTTTTTGCTTGGAGGTTTTGAAGTTGTACCTTGATACAATTTCACGTCTGCTTCTTCTACGTATTTCTCTTCAGCTTCTTTCCTCTTTTTCTCCTTTTCACGGGCCAAACGTTCATGCCAGTACCTAGCAATCAAAATAAACGAAGATATTTCCTTTCAGTCTACGGCACTTTCAAGAAAGATAATCCACTTTCTCTGGTTTGAATCAAACCTTGTCAGTCACATACAAAACCTACCCAGCTTGCGAATTGCTGGTTCTAGGCCAGTCCCTAGCACAGTCTCAGATTCAGGTCAATAGGCAGACCTGGAGCTTTCGTGCTGGACTGATGTGTCACTGCATAGTTGTCAATTCTACTTGGAAGAAATTCGTGTAGTAATCTCGTCTGACTTCATCAGACAATCAAGACAGATACAAAACCCTGCTCACAATAAATGAACAACACAAAAAATCACGGCATACGTGTACGTACTGTTCCCTTTCACCAAACTCCATCTCTTCATACTGTTTCTTCGAATCCCTGTCCAAATTGGCCCATCGCTGTTTTAGAATGACCTTCACCTCAATCTTATCAGCATCGGAGATACCGTCCCTTTCTTCAGGCTTGCTGTCATCGATGCAAATTTTCTCCACTTTCCTTTTTTTGCTTGGAGGTTTTGAAGTTATACCTTGATACAATTTCACGTCTGCTTCTTCTACGTATTTCTCTTCAGCTTCTTTCCTCTTTTTCTCCTTTTCACGGGCCAAACGTTCATGCCAGTATCTTTCAAACAAAATAAACACAGATATTTCCTTCAGTCTACAGCACTTTGAAGAAAGATAACACATTTTCTATGGTTTAATTCAAGGCCTTGTCAGTCTCCTACAAAACTACCAAGCTACTAATTGCTGGTTCTAGGCATCTCCTTAGCAGAGTCTCTCATTTAGGTCAACAGGTGGACCTGGAGGTTTTGTGGTGGACTGTTTTGTCACTGCACAGTTGCGAATTGTCCTCCACAGAAATTCGTGTAGTAATCTCGTCTGACATCATCAGACACTCATGACTCTGAGATAAAACCCTGCTCACAATAAATGGACATGAAATGATATCAAGGCATGCTTACTGTTCCCTTTCACCGAATTCCATCTCTTCATACTGTTTCTTCGAATCCCTGTCCAAATTGGCCCATCGCTGTTTTAGAATGACCTTCACCTCAATCTTATCAGCATCGGGATTATCTTGCTTTACTGAAGTCAAGAATTGAACCCAATGAATCACCAGTTGAGATGAAAATAATGGACTGGTGGAGCTGTTTGCCAAATTGGGCTCAAATATCCTTGGAGACCGCTGGCCAATTACCGATGTACATTGTACATCAGTCCGAGTAACTTACCAATATCCTCATGATCCTTTGCAAACATTTCAAATGCTGTTTGTGGTCTGGGAAGAGATCCTTTCATCGTCTCAATCAGAGTCTTCTGTCCTGCACTCAATTCTGCCGATACTTTCTTACTGACAGATCGACTGAGTTTCTCTGGGATGCTGGCTTTGGGCGTCATGGCGATGGATGGGCGAGCAGTCAGGATTTTCACTGGCTATAAGATAGGAAAGTGATGGTGAAAACTTATTTCACAATCAAATGCACCAAAAAGTCTTTTCTCTTTTGAGTCTTTTCTAGAGTTTCAGATTGTAAAGTTCCACTTGAAAAAGACCCCGGTTGGGGTCGAAAATTCGTGAATTCTGGAGATTGACTTCTTGCTTATTATCAAATGCACCAAAAAGGTAGCTCAGTACATGTATTTGTATTTCATTTTCGGTCAGGGCTGACGCTTTTGCATTATTGGCCCTGGTAAGTACGGAGGAGGCCATCACAAGCTACTCATGTTCCTCACTTGGATGGGGTCTTTTACTTGCCCTTGCAAAGACACAAGGTACAAGGCACCACAGCTTACTGTCCCATGCGACGGACTGAAGAGCCAGGAATGAAATCCCATATGGCCCGGGCTGGATTCGAACCCGGTACATGTAGACCTTCTTATTAAATTCAAGAGTGAATGAAGTTACACCAGAACTGAGAAACCATAGCATAATGTCCATGAAAACACGCCACCTACCTCGACGTGTTTCCCACTGCTGTCCACTAGGCCTCTACCTTTGCTCCATGTATCACTCAAGGACAGGTGTTTCTCAGCCGTTTGCTCTGGTTCACCCGTTCCTTCCTCACTGACATGATCCAGCTGCTTCCCACCAACCAAAACTGCAGGAGCAATTCCAGTCTGAAGCGAGGTGAAATCACTCTCTGTCTCGCCAGCGGCACCCGTCCCACNCCAATGATTTCTCGGGCAGTCGTTCCTGCAGCACATTTTAGCCCAGTAGACTCAACATCTAGCATGTCTAGGGTGAATAGTCTGTCAGAAGATGGCGTATCATCCATAACTTCAATAACCTGTCCTGCTTTCATTGATACTCGATTATCGCCACCACTAGCAACACCGGGAAGAAACCCATCACATGCGTCATGAAATTTGCCACGACAATCTGAATTCACCCCGCCTGCACCCAAGTCAAAATGACCAACTTTTTTCACAGGGTCAGTAATTTCTAACTCATCACGGCAAAACATTTGTCTTCTGCTCCCAGAACCATCATTGTTTATTTTAAAATGAGATTCAACGGAGCTTGGCTTTGAACTGTCCTTTTCAGCAGTTACATCTAAACAAGTGAAGTTTTCTGACCCATCTTCTGATCTTTGAGATTCAACTCCTCCAACTGCTTTATCAACGTCAGCATCACAATTGTCATTTTCGTTTTGTTTCCTTTTGACGTTATCGTTATCATCCCTCAAGTCCACATTTTTTGGATCCTTTCCCTTAGTATTTTCACCCAATGCACCATACATATCACTTAGAAGGCTTTCCAATGCTGCAAGAATACTCTCCTGAAATTAAACAAGTACAAACTGATAGATGTCTTTGTGTGTCAGGGTGGCGCAGTGGAAACATCGGCGCCTGCCACCACTGAGGTCACGGGTTCGATCCCCAGGTCATGCAAGTGGCTTTATGACGTGGTAGAGAGGGCGATCTCTCCTCGACATCGTAGGTTTTCTCCGGGCGCTTCGGTTTCCTCCTGCTACATATCGTTAATATCGCCCAATATTGTTTGATGAGTAGCTATAATGCCCTAAGTGGGCGCTTGCACTCCTGAATTGATATTTTTGTAACCTGACCTATTTCAAAATCGATACATACCAGTACACACCTTGACTGCTACAAAGATTAGCTGAGTTATCCTACTTAAAAATCTGAAACTGACAGATGTATAAACGGAAAACCATGCCAACTGCATCAGCACTCCGCAGGGTAATAACATTCAAATCACAAACCACATCACCCTTACCTTCTGATGGAACAGAACCTGTGTTTTGTTTGGATCGAGGTTTACATCCAGGCCAGCAGGGGTCACCACTAGACTCACAAAAGCAATGGGATATCGTGCAGTATCTGACTTTGTTCCCTCAGAGTAATATTTCTTGAGAAGCTAGGCAAGAGAAAAATGAATATATAGAAATAGGAAACTGGCAAGTCTGACAAATTGGAATAGACTAACTGTTCAATTATATAAGAGTATTTTGAAATGCCAGATTATGGCAAAATATCTCTGCAATCCTTCCTGGTTTGAGTGTCAAGCAAAATGATTTTCAAACTTCTCAACCACGACACGTCATCTTATTTCCTTCTTTACCAAAGAGTATGCAAAAGAGTGGAGGTGAAATTACTGACAGATCGACTGAGTTTCTCTGGGATGCTGGCTTTGGGCGTCATGGCGATGGATGGGCGAGCAGTCAGGATTTTCACTGGCTATAACATATGAAAGTGATGGTAGAAACTTATTTCACAATCAGATGCACCAAAAAGGTACTTTATATATAGGTAGACCATAATTCAAGAGTAGGTACTAATGAAATTATTCCGAATTGAGAAACCATAGCATGATGTCCATGAAAACTAAACTCCCTACGCAGTTGTGTTTCGCGCCCCCTTCGGTTTACTCGCTCTCCACAACTGCTTTACTTCGTGGAAGTCCCCGCGTTTGGTCAACAGATGGCGTCAGGGACTGGCGCGAGATTTACAGCCTATCAGCACGCTGCTTTCAGAACTCTTTGGCCCGTTGGCAACGGATGTTCTTGTGCTACCATAGCTACGAACCGCTCGGCCAATGAAAAAGTGTCTCAGGCCAGCTTGGTTACCGGTTGCTCGGTGCTCTCATTGGTCGACTCTCTCAGCGTCACCTGTTGACCTAACGTGGCGAATTTTACGAAGTTAAGCAGTTGTGGAGAGCGAGTAAACCGAAGGGGGCGCGATACACAACTGCGTAGGGAGTTTAATGAAAACAGGCCACCTACCTCGACGTGTTTCCCACTGCTGTCGACTAGGCCTCTACCTTTACTCCAAGTGTCACTCAAGGACAGGCGTTTCTCAGCCGTTTGCTCTGGTTCACCCGTTCCTTCCTCACTGACATCATCCAGCTGCTTCCCACCAACCAAAACTGCAGGAGCAACTCCAGTCTGAAGCGAGGTGAAATCACTCTCCGTCTCGCCAGCGGCGCCCGTCCCACTGTCTCTCGACGCCTCGGAATCGGCACTTATTCTACGGTGTCCTAATAATGACAGATCATCCCCTTTAGGACCCATTAGTCCCCCTCCTCTTTCATACCCGCCGCTCAGAATCTTGAACTGGTCACTGAAACTGGGTTGTTCAGTGCGATCTAAACCCATAGCAACATCATCTTCAGATTCTAAATCAGTTCTTCTCTTTAAATTCATATCACTGAATATAAAACCTGACTGCTGTTCAATCAATTTGCCAGTTCTGCCAGACTGTAGATCTTGCAGGAGTGGGTGTTCAAAAATTTCACTAAAATCTTCGATAACATCTTCGTCTTGTTGCACTAGGCCTTCCTCGTCAACCTTTCCACAGCTATTTGACACTGAATGTAAATTTCCATGGCCTGACCCAATGACTTCTCGGGCAGTTGTTTCCGCAGCACATTTTAGCCCAGTAGACTCAACATCTAGCATGTCTAGGGTGAACAGTTTGTCAGAAGATGGGATATCATCCATAACTTCAATAACCTGTCCTGCTTTCATTGATACTTGATTACTGCCAACAGTATCACGTATATCTGCCTGTTCCACACCACTGGCACCACTGGGAAGAAACCCATCATGAAATTTGCCATGACAATCTGAATTCAACTGGCCTGTACCCAAGTCAAAATGACCGACTTTTTTCACAGGATCTCTAATTTCTCCCTCATCACGGCAAAACATTTGTCGTCTGCTCCCAGAACCTTCATTCTTTACTTGGAAATGAGATTCAACTGAGCCTGATTTTGAACTGTCTTTTTCAGCATTTATATCTAAACAAGTGAAGTTTTCTGACCCATCTTCTGATCTTTGAGATTCGACTCCTCCAACAGCTTTATCAAAGTCAGCTTCACAATTGTCATTTTCATTTTGTTTTCTTTTGACGTTATCGTTATCATCCCTCAAGTCCACATTTTTTGGATCCTTTCCCTTACTATTTTCACCCAGTGCACCATACATATCAACTAGTAGACTTTCCACTGCTGCAAGAATACTCTCCTGAAATTAAACAAGTACAAACTGATAGATGTCTTTGTGTGTCAGGGTGGCGCAGTGGAAACATCGGCGCCTGCCACCAATGAGGTCACGGGTTCGATCCCCAGGTCATGCAAGTGGCTTTATGTGGTAGAGAGGGCGATCTCTCCTCGACATCGTAGGTTTTCTCCGGGCGCTTCGGTTTCCTCCTGCTACATATCATTAATATCGCCCAATATTGTTTGATGAGTAGCTATAATGCCCTAAGTGGGCGCTTGCACTCCTGAATTGATGTTTTTGTAACTTGACCTATTTCAAAATCCATACATACCAGTACACACCTTGACTGCAACAAAGATTAGCTGAGTTATCCTACTTAAAAATCTGAAACTGACAGATGTATAAACGGAAAACCATGCCAACTGCATCAGCACTCCGCAGGGAAATAACATTCAAATCACAAACCATATCACCCTTACCTTCTGATGGAACAGAACCTGTGTTTTGTTTGGATCGAGGTTTACATCCAGGCCAGCAGGGGTCACCACTAGACTCACAAAAGCAATGGGATATCGTGCAGTATCTGACTTTGTTCCCTCAGAGTAATATTTCTTGAGAAGCTAGGCAAGAGAAAAATGATTATATAGAAATAGGAAACTGGCAAGTCTGACAAATTGGAATAGACTAACTGTTCAATTATATAAGAGCATTTTGAAATGCCAGATTGGCAAAATATCTCTGCAATCCTTCCTGGTTTGCGTGTCAAGCAAAATGATTTTCAAACTTCTCAACCACGACACGTCATCTTATTTCCTTCTTTACCAAAGAGTATGCAAAAGAGTGGAGGTGAAGATGTAACAATAAAAACAAATCTGTACCGGTATTTCACTCAGTTCAGTCAGTGGGCCAGTTCAACATCAGAGGTCAAGGTTTTGATTAAAAATCAAGGTGAGGACAATCAACAACATGACCTGTTACCTTTTCAATGTCTTTGTTTATGACAGGACGCTTGTTAACAAAGATGAAGGTGCGATCCGTCACCGTTCTGCCTGTCACCTGCACACTTGAGCTTGGCCTTGGGAGATAAGATTCAATATCGACCTGAAAAGTCAAAAGTCAAAACAAGTTGTATATCATGCTGTATCTTATTATGCTTTTGACATTTCAAAACTACAAAAATCACTAAATGGCTAAAATACACAACTGACGACTTCAGAGTATTAGAAAGTAAAAAAAAAGTTTGGGTTTATAGTCCGATATCAACAACGGTAGAGGTGTCATCCGACTTCACACTTTAACCCCAGTCTATTCTGAAACCTTTCAGTAGAACTCAGATGAGCTGCTCATTCAGCACTACAATCTGAGCATTTCCGACTGGTACCCATTTATGCTCCTGGGTGGAGAGAGGCCAGTAAGGCAAAGAGACCTGCCCAAAGTCTCACGCCAGCAGCGGGATTCGAACCCGGGATCCTCTGACCGCTAGTCGGAGGCCGAACCACTACACCACCGCCTGGAAGCAAAGGGTTCATTTTGACAAACTATCTTACCTCTTCATCATGGTAGTCGTGGTACTCCATGCAATTCACACATGTAGACCCCAGAATATTGAGTAGTACCATCCGATGATTGGCAACAACATTTTTCTGCCAAACACTCTCTTTATTATGGTGTAGTGTCAGACGAATTTCGGGGTGAATGACACCAAAAGCCATGACCAAGTCTTCAATGCTTTTTAGACAATCTTTCTTCTTTTTTGTTGTGTTGTAAAATTGGCGACGAACTGGGAGTTCCTTGAAAAGGTTAGTTGCAAGCACTGTAGTACCTGAAATAAGTTGATTATGTAATACCACTTTATTTCATACCTTTGTTTCAGCCAGTGCTAAGTTTCACACGTCACAGATAGTACTGGGAATGGAAACACCACAACTAACATTCTTCTCCTGATGAAGTTATTAGGCATACCTTGTCCCATGTGTGAAGGAGTCTTTGTTTTTACCTGACCCTTATGACCCAGGCGGTACGTGTAACCGATGATGTCATCAGCTGTTTTAGTTGTTATGGCAACATCAGAGACAGCGCATAAAGAACCTGAAAAACAGCATATGCGGATTTAATGACTTTTAAGGCCTTAAAAATGCAATGACGAAAAATAATGCTTTTTAATGACTTTTAATGATCCGCGGACACCATGGATGCTTTTGACATTTCAAAACTACAAAAATCACTAAATGGCTAAAATACACAACTGACGACTTCAGAGTATTAAAAAGTAAAAAAAAAAGTTTGGGTTTATAGTCTGATATCAACAATGGTAGAGGTGTCATCCGACTTCACACTTTAACCCCAGTCTATTCTGAAACCTTTCAGTAGAACTCAGATGAGCTGCTCATTCAGCGCTACAATCTGAGCATTTCCGACTGGTACCCATTTTTATGCACCTGGGTGGAGAGAGGCCAGTAAGGCAAAGAGACCTGCCCAAAGTCTCACGCCAGCAGCGGGATTCGAACCCGGGATCCTCTGACCACTAGTCGGAGGCTGAACCACTACACCACCGGGTTCATTTTGACAAACTATCTTACCTCTTCATCATGGTAGTCGTGGTACTCCATGCAATTCACACATGTAGACCCCAGAATATTGAGTAGTACCATCCGATGATTGGCAACAACATTTTTCTGCCAAACACCCTCTTTATTATGGTGTAGTGTCAGACGAATTTCGGGGTGAATGACACCAAAAGCCATGACCAAGTCTTCAATGCTTTTTAGACAATCTTTCTTCTTTTTTGTCGTATTGTAAAATTGGCGACGAACTGGGAGCTCCTTGAAAAGGTTAGCTGCAAGCACTGTAGTACCTGAAATAAGTTGATTATGTAATACCACTTTATTTCATACCTTTGTTTCAGCCAGTGCTATGTTTCATATGTCTCAGGTAGTATTGGGAATGGAAACACCACAACATTCTACTCCTGATGAAAATATCAGGCATACCTTGTCCCATGTGTGAAGGAGTCTTTGTTTTTATCTGACCCTTATGATCCAGGCGGTACGTGTAACCGATGATGTCATCAGCTGTTTTAGTTGTTATGGCAACATCAGAGACAGCGCATAAAGAACCTGAAAAACAGCATATAATGGTTCAGGGGTTAAAGGTTCATTGATGGTGGAGAGCAGAAGGCAGAATCTAGATTCCAAAAAGAAAGAACTACATGTAATACTACTTGGTGTGCGGCTTTTGGTCAATAAAGCCTAGCATGAACCAGACCTGCAGTACGAGATAAAATAATATCATATTTTGCCAAACTTGGGTCTCTTACCTAATGCTTCTCCTCTAAATCCATAAGTAACCAACTCCTCCAAATCTGTATGTGATGATATCTTCGAAGTGAAATGTGGTTGCCCCATGAATTCTGTCTCATTTGCTTTGATACCAGAACCATTGTCTCTAACTTCAATCTTATCAAAGCCATAGTTCTCCTGCAAATAAATTTGAACATATATTTTTTAGACATTTCAATTGATCAATTAATAAACTCAACTGATAGTACATTTCAGGCTTGGGGCTCACTCTGTTGCTGCCATATTTCTTTTCATTTGAATGCGCTAATATCCACATTCCACCCCCAGTTAATCCAACCCAACTCCTTAGACATGTTAGAAGACAAGTGACACTTACCAGCTTTATCTGAATGTTTGTACTATCAGCATCCAAGGCATTCTCCACTAATTCCTTAACAACACTTAATGGTGAGGTGATAACCTGTGTACTGCCAATCAAACGAACTGTGGATGACGGCAGTTTTTTCATGGTGCCCTCCTGCTTATTTCCGGCAGTATCGCTAAGGCCTACTCTTTCAACTTCAGTTATGTCATCCATCTCTATCTATGATACATTTATAAGTGCATTTTCCTGGAAAAATCACAAATTACAAAATAACAAATTAGTTCTTTGAATCGTTATACTGTAGTTGATCAGGTGGCCATGGATTGGATGGATGGGGAGGAAAGTAAGTCGAAGACGCAGGCAAAACAGTGCCGCTAAGCGACATGGCAACGGGGACCCAGAACTGACAGATGATAAATTATCTGAAGCGGATGAAGGATGAAAATGAGTTCAAACAGTTTTTCACAGGCCTACCCTATACAATGTATGTCCATAGTGCATCATGTACATGATGATGCATAGGCGGACACAGCTAGCTGTCATAATATCATTGATTTCTCTAACAAAATACGCGCTTGACAGCCCAAATTTCCCAGTATTTTTAGAGGAGAAAGACTTTCAGATGTGAAATAGACATGTGTGGCTTCACGAAGGCCTTCTGCAGTCATCTAATTCATTAAAATTGGTGGAAATCTCCTTCACCTTTTCTACAACCATGGGGGCAGCCATTACGCTAGTCTCGCGCAGCCAGCCAGTTTGTGCCGCATGCAGTGTTGCTACAAGGACCCTTTGCGATTCCCCACACAGTGGTTTGGTGACCGAGACTACCATAGACTGATCCGTTGCCCTCGTTATACTCTTACGGTACTTGCAAAGCGTTAAGAGGGCAGAGTACCAGTCGAGGGCGTGGCACTTTTAGTTAGATTTTCTAACGTCAGATGGCGCTGCAATCTCACTCTATGCTAAGCCAGTACATTGTATGTGGTTACACAGCATTATTACAACTTCCTTGAGGTCATCGCTTCAGTCTCTCCTATTCTCTTCATTTATCCGCCAATTTCACTGGTTCGACATGTCTCAGGCGAAGCCAAGTGGTGTCACAGGTTTTAAAAACCGTATCACAGCTGATGGTTCCAGTGGATTCCCAGCTGAAGCAGGCAGGTACCACCTGTATGTCGCTATGCCTTGCCCATATGCACACAGAGCACTCATGGCCAGGAAATTAAAAGGACTTGATGATGTTGTGTCCTTGGATGTTTTTGGTTTCCAGGACGCCGTTACGGGATGGAACTTCTCCGACGACCCAATACCACCAAGCACTCATGACACCGTCAACGGTTGTAGAAACATTCAAGAAATCTACAAGTTGGCCGATAAAAATTTTAGCGGTCGCTGTACTGTTCCATTGTTGTGGGATAAGAAGACAAAAACCATAGTGAATAATGAATCTGCTGATCTCATGGAGATGTTCGGCCGGGAGTTCAATGCGTTTTGCAAGACGGAGGAGCAGAAGGCATTGGATTTGTATCCCGAGGGCAAACACAGTGATATTGACAGTTTGAAAACGTTCATCGGCAAGGATATCGTGGGCAGTATATACATGGCAGGATTTGCTCACGATCAAGACGTTTATAATAAAGGTGTGACGACTGTTTTTGACGCACTGGATAAGATGGAGGAAAAATTATCGAAGCAACGTTTTTTGACTGGGAACAATTTCACAGAAGCAGACATCTTTTTGTTCACCCCGTTGATCCGGTTTGATCAGGTTTACCACAACCTGTTCAAATGTAACAAGAAAATGGTGGCCAGGGACTATCCGAATCTCTGGGGTTTTGTTCGGGATGTCTATTCTCGAGCAGACGTCCGTCAGACCGTTGATTTCCCTTTGATGCGTGATGGTTATTTTTGCAGGATGGGAGTGTTCAGGAAGCTTAATATGTTTGGAATCTTGCCCATTGGTCCAGAGCTTAATTATGATGAGCCTCATGGCAGGGAGAAATTGGGGAAATAGATTCAAGGTGTTCTTTCTAATTTGGGGTACACAGCGCTTGAAAAAATGATCTGGGACAGCAGCCATGAAGCTGGACATATCCTGTGTTAGCGGTGTTTCTGAGAGCTCTTGAGCTATTCATTATTGTAAATGCTTAATTACCATACTGTTAGCTTTCTTTTTAGCCAAATATATAAAGTAGCTGACAATGCTTCCCTATGTGTGGCAGTCTAAGAAAACCCGGTGGATGTCAACAAGGGCTGTCAGATTACTTGTGCATTGATCTACTAGGCCTACATGTAATGTAGGTCTAGCTATACCTGTTACGTAGTACATGTCAGCTATTGACAGGGGTGGATCCAGGATTTGGGAAGAGGGGGTGCCCTGTGCTAGGAACATTGAAATTTGCACTCAATTCCTGGATTTCACGGTCGATTTTACAGATTTTGTGGCCAAAAGGGGAGGCGCGCTCCCGGTGCACCCCCCTCTGGATCCGCGCCTGATTGAAATGTGCGGGTTCAGCAAGCAAACCATTAACACTTTCCTCAAATGTGACATCTGCCGGGTTTGCCAAGACGGCCACACATACATGTATAGGACTTCTAGCTTAATACATGTACTTGTATGGCATACAGATAAGTCAATGATAAATTGAGTGGCAATTTCAATTTGGGACAGCTGTTCATGAGAGAAAGAATTTCTACATTTGATTGCAGTCATAACCTACTTTCATGTCATCTACCGGTGGTGAATATGATTTATTCATTCAGTTATTGGTTTGATGTAGCCTATTTCTGCTTTATATTGAAGTATTTTCTATGCACGAGCTATTTGAATGAACCTGATGTCTGGAGCTATGCCTGTGAAAGAATTACTGCTTTTCAAGTTTCCACATGATCTGACATCCACTGCTGTTTTATAATGCTTGTAGGGCCTATATTCTTTTTATCAATACAATTTAGTAGATGATGTGCCATAACTTTCCCAACATTGCAAAGTGAAAAAAAATGACTGTGGTGTTCTGGAGAGTCAGCAGCAAAGAACGCCAGCATTTTTAGCTCACCCGTGAGCTCTTACAATGGTGCAGCGTCCGTTGTCCGTCGTCGTCGTCCGTCGTCCGTTAGCAGGGCACGTTTTGTAACCGCTGGGGCTATTGATCTGAAACTTGGTACATATATACCCCTAGGTCAGATGACCTATACCCCCTCTGGATCCGCGCCTGATTGAAATGTGCGGGTTCAGCAAGCAAACCATTAACACTTTCCTCAAATGTGACATCTGCCGGGTTTGCCATGACGGCCACACATACATGTATAGGACTTCTAGCTTAATACATGTACTTGTATGGCATACAGATAAGTCAATGATAAATTGAGTGGCAATTTCAATTTGGGACAGCTGTTCATGAGAGAAAGAATTTCTATATTTGATTGCAGTCATAGCCTACTTTCATGTCATCTACCGGTGGTGAATATGATTTATTCATTCAGTTATTGGTTTGAAGTAGCCTATTTCTGCTTTATATTGAAGTATTTTCTATGCACGAGCTATTTGAATGAACCTGATGTCTAGAGCTATGCCTGTGAAAGAATTACTGCTTTTCAAGTTTCCACATGATCTGACATCCACTGCTGTTTTATAATGCTTGTAGGGCCTATATTCTTTTTATCAATACAATTTAGTAGATGATGTGCCATATCTTTCCCAACATTGCAAAGTGAAAAAAAATGACTGTGGTGTTCTGGAGAGTCAGCAGCAAAGAACGCCAGCATTTTTGATCTCAGTTGAATGGAAGTGCCATGTATTTTGTGTCAAATGCATTGTGATGTACTCTAGAGTGTCATGTTTTTAGGCAGAAATGACAGATGTAGGCCTAATCAAGAAGTTCAGATTCAGTCTGCCTTCGGTGTTCAAGAAATGTTAAAATGTATAATTCATGTGGAGATATTCCACATTATTTAGGTAAAATATGGCATGTCAGATGGAAGTTTTCATGTACCGGTATATTTAGACTGGTCCCCGGTCTACAAATATAAAATATATAGACCGGTACTGCCTGCGAGTTTCATGGCGTTGATTGGTCCAATTCAAAAACCAACGGACTTGCCACAATCGGTTGGAAAATCAGCCATGTGTCATTCGCTATGGCACTTTTTAAGGCTTTTGCATGCATTGGTTTCAAGGACCCATACTCAGTCTTTCGTCTGGCATTGATTGTCGCTAAGGCACGCTTTGTAGCAAGCGAAAAGCGATATTTATTCTGTGCAATGTTGATATTTACCAGCCGCCGCCATGATTCCTCGTTGCAACTGGTATCCGGTCCTTTATCATGTGGTTGTACGTGTTCTAAGGGATCGTCTCCAAAATAGAAACGTTTGGAATTCGTTTAAACGAATTTGAAAAGGCTTTTTTAAAACGANATTCTGAAGTACATGTAGGGGTGTCTACAAAACGGAGACCTAAGACCTACATGTAAGACCTAGACGATGAAAGTGACATCCACAGCGATGAGGTTACCTTTCACTTTCAGATTGGATGTTCTTTAACCATGCATTTCTTCTGGAAACATGATGATACTAGTGAAAAAAATTACTGTTGATATTTGAATTTATTTGCTGATCATATCAAAAATTGACATAGGGTAGTCACTAAAAATATTTGCTTATTGAATTTCTGTTAATATTTTAGGTCATTCATGTTACGATATTTGTGGACCAAGTCCACTTTAACTTTTGCTATAATACATTGTAGACATTCAAGCTGAAAAGATGACCGCTTTTGTTTTCATTCAAAGGTGTCCAAGATGAATTCCTCTTGATGAAGTATTCAGCAGACGGAAAATGGGGTTCAGCAAAATGTGCTATGGAGTTGCACATCTAGCCCTTCATGGTCCAGTGGCTGTACATCTTCCCAAGGCATTGGTTGGGGGGGGGCACTGGCCCCACATTACTGCACACACACTGAATAGCTCGGGATGGCTGTCCACATGATCGAACATTGCCCCAACTTGCAGTAGCAACCCTCCGCATGTGGCACTGCCCGGATTCATCAAGTTTGGCCACTGAACTATCTGAGGGATACCTTGGCGCGAATGCTTGAAACCTAAAAATGTGAAGTGATTTGTTTGATCAAAATGTTGAGAAATGAACTCTCCTATAGACAAGAAAGAACACGGAGTACGGAATTAATTCAGCACAGCAACTTTTTTTCATTTTAATAACTTAGTCACACTTTACAACACATTTTACACAACCAGTTGTAGCACACAAAATATACATGTATCGGTGAGAAGAATTTCCAAGCAACATACAGACACTAGTATACCAGTACTAGTCGTCCTGGACATACAAGGCCTAACAGCATCGCCTGAACCCATATTGTACTGGAGATTCTTATTATGGGGGGGGGGGTTCTCTGTCGAATCCAGAACCCCTGCTCTTTATCTTCATTTTTGTGGCAAAAGTCAACTCCTGGCATCCTGTAATTTTAGCCTGATCCAAAAAATTATTTTTTCTACTAAATAAGCATCATTTCGCAAAACTGTTCAAACAACCATGACAACTGGCAAAATAACCAAGAGAACACAGTAGAAATGAAATAGATAACACCGTCTTGTAAATCAAAGATACAGCATAGCACAAAATTGACACACAAAATGATAATAAGCAAGAAGTCAATCTCCAGAATTCACAAATTTTCGACCCCAATCGGGGTCTTTTTCAAGTGGAACTTTACAATCTGAAACTCTAGAAAAGACTGAGCTGAAACCCGAAGGTGGAACTAACCTGTGTAGACAGGATGAGTGAGCAATTCCTTATTCTTTTCTAGAGTTTCAGATTGTAAAGTTCCACTTGAAAAAGACCCCGGTTGGGGTTGAAAATTCGTGAATTCTGGAGATTGACTTCTTGCTTATTGTCTTTTAAATCAACTAGGATATATTGAGACAAGCTTTCGACCCTATCGGGCCTTCATCAGGTCTGAGGAAAATAACATACATGTAGGATTTTCCTCAGACCNCTTCATCAGGTCTGAGGAAAATAACATACATGTAGGATTTTCCTCAGACCTGATGAAGGCCCGATAGGGTCGAAAGCTTGTCTCAATATATCCTAGTTGATTTAAAAGACGGTGTTATCTATTTCATTTCTACTCATTCATTCAACGATCAACACGGCTACCTCTATAATTAATTAAGAGAACACAGTCATGTATTGAATGTCTATGGTGCCTCATGAAGTCAAGTGTAATTACGTTAAAGTCATGAAGTTGACCTACTGTGTCTCAGTATGAAGGCTCTGCCAGCACAGATCAAACAAAATATTTTGATTTAATGTTATCAACATTTTCCAACCAACGATATGAATGTTTGTTTATTTTAACAGCCTAAACATTTGATTGTCCATGTTCATGTAATACAGGTCAATTAGGAGCTGTGGGTCAGTTGACTAATAGGTGTCACTACTGTCCAATTCAATGCCTAGTGGACCCATTCCTGCTTGATTGAGCACCAATCAAGAGAATTTTCTTTTGTATTTGTCGCTAGAACTTTGCTGCCATCTTTTGGCAACAAGCGTAGCTGACTGCTCCTACTGAATGAGACTCTCCTTGTTCATTAGTATGCTTATTTCAGTTATGTGCAACCAAACTGACACTGCTTACAGACAATCACATAACTGTAGCCAAATACACGCATGACGGATAGTGTTCATGTGCGTTTAGAATAAATTGAGCGAGTCTTAAAACAAAACATGGGTGGAACTACATTACACATTTCCACAGTTATGAGTGAAATATACCAATTTTACTCTCCATTTATTATGCCTCTCAAGATTGTGGTACTGTGCAAAAAAATTTTCACATTTTCAGATCAATTACATAGCCAACAGGTATGATGCATCTATAGCCATGGTTACACTTGTCTGAAAAAGCCCAGACTTTTCGAAGCCCGGGTCTGAAATAAGCCCGGGCTTTTTGAGCATGTACGTGGCATGTATGGGTTTTAAAAGCCCAGGCTTTATTTAGACACGGCGATTCATAGGTGTAAACGCAAAAAGCCCGTGCTCAGCCCGGACTTTTATGTAGTGTAAACAAGATACGGACCGTATATAAAGTGTTATATCACTGTATGAAACGTCATCAAAAATCACATATCACCCAAAGAAAATGATCGTCTATGGCACTTAGCAGAAAACAAGATGAGATCATACAAAAGCAATACTGGTACCGAGACATACAAAAGCAATACTGAGACAAATACAACACTCTGTCAATAATCAAATACTGTAAAATCGGACTTGTAACATCACTTCAGGTATTAGAAGGTCCAGCCCACTTTAGCGAGCTGGGAGTGGTTATTCTGTTGAATATGCGTCTTTTATCCAATCACTGTTTACGATTTTGCACAGTGGCACTGACTAGGCCTTGGATAGAAGGGCATGATCTTGATTGCCTAATCGATCACCCCGGGTCGGTCACTTTTCATGAACGCAATTGTTGGTCGTAACAGCAGTAATGGACCATGTTCTTTAAAAGGTGTTGTGAAAAAAGACATCATTGTGTTAATTTTTTGTGACAACCCGCAGAACCATTGATGCACAGCCAATGCTTCCTATTCGGGAATGATCAGAGCTGATCACATGTACTCAATCCATTCAAAATAGGCCTGTCAATGTCACATTACAGTTCAATTCGAATGGTCATTTGGCCAATTGTGTTTGTAAACCAATCAGAACGCAGCTTGTATTGCAGACTGTTGATGTGCAGTCATGTGACCATCATAGTAACGAAGTGGGCTGGTCTACCAAAGTGATGTTACAAGTCCGATTTTACAGTATACAATCCACTGTTTGCTCATAATATCACCACATCCCTTGTTATTCTGACACTCCACAAATCTAAATGGATATATTTTATTGAAATCTACGTTCAACCAGTGCTGAAATCATTTCAGGATGGCAAAATGTGCAAACCTTCATTCACAGATATCTTTCAAACTTGATGACCATAGTGGAGTAAATATCCAAAGAAAGTGGTGTAACTGATAGCCATCATGTTTAGTACACCTCTCTGCAAAGGATGGTCACAAGGCAGCAGCCGCTTGCCACTTACACAAGTTCAGTTTGCCCCAAAGATTACTTCCGTGGAACTTATCTTAGCGAAGACACCAAAGTTCAGAATGTTGAGGTCAATTCTTCTATTCATTTTGACCTCTGTACTCAGGAGGATTCTCAATTAAAGGAGCTGGACGTCCAAGTTGTAAACACTCACTCACTGGTTCTCTATCCACGCGATGCCTGCGGTGGTGCCACCTATTGTCGGTGATATGTACTGACGTGAATGGCGTGAGTGAGTTGCATTGGACCGGGCACCAGTCTAACGATCACTGGTGCTGCCACCTTCACGAAGGAATAAAACTAGTTTGCTGGCCACTCACTGTTTGTAAACAAACCAGTTTGTTTACAACTTGGACGTCCAGCTCCTTTAAGGATCTGTCAGTCCCGGAGGTGTCCTTAATCATGGAGGTGTCAATTCTTTAGAACAGGTCTCCACAATGGACTATTTCATTGCCTAATCAGACATCTCNCTGTACTCCGAAATAAGCCTACTTCATGATGTCGGCGTCCAGGCTTTAAGGAAGCTTCTAGAATACGACCCTATGTAATGCTGTGTACTATAGCTACGTCTACACGAGAGACTAATTTGTCTCGGGTCAACTTCGTCTCGAGACAAAATAACCCGAGACAAGTAACGGAGCGTCTACACAGATTAGAGTTCTGGCTTTGAATATGACGTCACAAGTCGCCAACACTGGAGTACACATGCTGCAGAGGCGCAGCGAAATGAGCCGTACATGCCCCAATATAGGCCTTTGTCCCGAGACAAATGGGTGACTGCGTCTACACGACAAGTGTCTCGAGAGAAAATTTGACTCGGGTTGACTTAACCCCCCTACCCTACTGGGGTCAAGTTAACCCGAGACAAAGCCGTCTCGAGACAACTTAGCTCGAGACAAGGCCTCGTGTAGACGGTTAACTGGAGCTAAAATGCTCTGTGTAGACGTATTATTAATACCTGGCGTAAATGTGATACAATGAAATGCTGTGCAAGTTTATTTATGTTGGGTAGGCTGAAAAAACCTGAAAACTCTTCTCAGTTGTCTGTTATGAAATATGTATTCACTTTGTAGTTGAGTGCATTTATTGTAGTCTGGTTCCATGACCTGCTGTATGGTGGCGCTGGCTGATGGCATGATACAGAGGTCAGGCAGGCGCCGCGTCAATACTGATTCTAAAAATAGAACATTACTCATGGGCTGATTATTATAGGATATCGGGTATCGCGTGTGAAAACTGTCAAAATACCGGGTGTTCTGTATGTTTTAGGTGTGCCAGTGGCTAAAGTTTAGAATCCCCGATCGGAAGTGACGTTGCCCCATGGCACACAATTAAAATCCTATTGTACAATGCGGCTTATTCCGTCAATCGATGACCTTTTTTGGGGCACTGATCGTGGATTCTAAACTCGTTTCTTCTGACAACTTTACGCGGCGCCTGGCCTGACCTATGTATCGCACCATCAGCCAGCGCCACCGTACAGCAGGTCAGGGAACCAGACTACATGTACCGGTATTGCTGTTGCAGCGTGCCAATGATGTCACTCAACTACCTACTGTACTAAGTTCATGGTTGAAATTTTGCAATGAGGTACCGGCAGACCTAATCCGCGATGCGGCGCTGACTATCAACTCGGTCATAACTGCGTCACTGAAAGTGAGGCTAACGTTATTTTCCAATTAATTCTGAATAGCACACACCCTGTTTCTAGGCCTTTTCTACCATTAAGTACAGAAGTGCTAAAATATATCTTACGGCTTTTGAACAAAAATCTCTGCGGAAACATGATGAATTTAATCGATAAATTTGACCATTTTAGCGTAAACGACAGGCGAATGGTCGATGTCATGGGTTGTGAATGACCCCGGGTGAATGACACAGTTTTTGTAACGTCAGAATGACGCACGACGGCTGATGACGTTCAACAATCGCAAAGGCATGTGCACCTGCGTTTTAACCGAGTTGATGATCAGCGCCTCCTTTTGTTTGCCGGTACCCCATTAAAGGACCACTGTATTGCATCTTTCTGTCGACAGCCGGCGCCACCGTCACCATGCTCCAATACTGTAGTTAAGCCTTTCGCCCCAGTGTTGGAGAATGTATGATTACAGTCTCGGTCACCCAGCCGCTGGGGATCGAACAGGTTTGTGTAGCAGTACTGCGGAACGAAACGGCTGGCTGCACGAGACTAGTTGCATGCGGTAGTTTACCAAGTCATTAATAGAGGTCTCCCCCTTAAAGGACCACAGTATTGCTTCCCAATCCTGCGTTACACCTACGCGCGTTAAGGGGAGACCTCTATTAACGACTTGGTAAACTACCGCATGCAACTAGTCTCGCGCAGCCAGCTGTTTCGTTCCGCAGTACTGCTACACAAACTTGTTCGATCCCCAGCGGCTGGGTGACCGAGACTGTAATCATACATTCTCCAACACTGGGGCGAAAGGCTTAACTACAGTATTGGAG